>OX411773.1:9250909-9453409 GCA_948252455.1 Acleris cristana | reverse complement strand
TACGAAGATTGCCGATCGCCATTAATAAAATGGTAGCACTGTACAGTCACTAGCAATAATGTATTATCCAACATTGGGCGCAAAAATATCTGACACGTCTTTATTACTAGAGGTATAAGAGCGTGTCATATATTTTTGCGCCCAATGTTGGATAATATATTATTGCTGGTGACTGTACGTTACTGCAAAGGGACACGGTATAAAAGTGTGTAATCTAGTTTTGATGTTGAGTGTACAACCCGCGTGGTTGCAGTAACTCCGGCGTGACGGCATCGTTCGGCGAGATGCTGCTGCTGATCGCCATCCACTTCCACTCGGGCCAGCTGGCAGCCGTGGGCGAGCTGGTGTGCGCCACGCTGGGCATGCGCGTGCCCGTGCGCCCCAACGGCCTGGCGCGCATCAAGCAGGCCTTCACGCAGGAGATCTTCACTGAACAGGTCAGTGCACACCTATAGATACTCAAGACGCGATCGCAGTATTTTTGTCTTTTCAATAGGTTGGGTGGTTTGCTAATAGATAACTTTCAATACTTGTAGTATTATGGTATTCTGGCTCAGGGGACACAACCCAGAGCGCAGGTGGTGTGACCTATCACTTTCCACTCGGGCCATGGCCCACCACCAATAAGTTGGACAAACCAATGATCTCCATTATGTATAGTGGGCCTTACAAGGTACAACATGGCCTAAGGGCCGGTACAGACGGACTGCATTTGAACTGCAACCCAGCTGCAAAAAGGCAATTCGGGGGCAGTTCTTATGCAGTTTGATGTAACTACATCAAAATTGCAAACCAACTGCACAGACCACTTAGGCAGACTGCACGCCAACTGCAAGCGGACTGCGCAGTTGGTTTGCAGTTTTGATGCTGTTACATCAACTGCATCAGAACTGCTCTCGAACTTCCATTTTGCAGCTGGGTCAAATGCAGTCCGTCTGTACCGGCCCCAAAACTTTAGACCCTGAAGCATATGCAAATTAACAAACTTATTGATACGAAACAAAGTCTCTCAACACGATATTGTAGCCGTTGTTGTGGCTTCAGTAGCACGACTTTCAGTTGACGGCCAGAACCGTCTGTGGCGTTCAAAAGGTTAAGGCTCGGTTCACAATCCTCTCAAGAAAGAAGAAAACTACATTAATCACACTAAATTGTAAAATTGTAAAATTTTGTACCTATCTTAATCACTCAGTCACACACGCAGGTTGAGCAAATTTGACAGAAATTTGGCATACATGAGTCCCAACGTACAACAGGGAGAAAAAGATAATTTGGTCGAAAAAAGCCAGTAGTTTATTATAATACTCGTCATAATTCTTCTTTTTTTCCCAGGTTGTTACAGCGCACGCCGTAAAAGTTCCAGTCACCGTCAACCTGAACAGTAACATAGCTGGGTACCTGCCAGTACATTGCATTCACCAGTTATTAAAGTCTAGAGCGTTTTCAAAGCACAAAGTACCCATCAAAAATTGGATTTATAGGCAAATCTGCAATTGCACAGCCCCTCTACATCCCGTTATGCCGGCCCTTGTAGAAGTTTACGTCAATTCTATACTCGTGATTAACAATAAAGGCACGAATGAATATGTAAATAAACCGATTACTGAAGAGGAAATAAGAAAAGTGTTCAGGAATTCTATATTCGGAGCAAATTTCGATGTACAAAAAGAAAATTTTCAAGTAATGGAAGTTGATAATGGAGAATCGTCATCTGAATTTAATTTAGAAAAGCCAACTTTAGCTTCGCAGTTGCTTTTAATTTATTACCTTCTGCTTTATGAGGATGTGCGACTGGCAAATGGAGCAACACTTCAAGCTAACGGAAGAAAAGTAAAGAGTTATTCTGCTGCTTTCTTGTCAGAATTACCTATAAAGTACTTGTTACATCAGGCACAGAAGGATCAAATGAGTTACGGGGGCCTGTTCAGTCCACTGTTAAGGTTACTCGCGACACACTTCCCTCAGCTTTCATTAGTTGATGACTGGATGGATGACCAAGTATTCGGAGATTACTGTCGCCATCAGGCTGATGTTAACCTAACAGAAAACTCCATAAATGAGGCGTTCTATAATATCGAAGAAAATCCCTATAAAACAGGGAAAATCTTAAAAGCAATGCTAAACAAGAACCCTATTGACATATGGCCATTTGCTGAAATGTTTGTACGGTACATTAAAAGCGTGCTGGGAGATAAAGTGCCGCGGCACATTCAGGAGTTATATCGCGAGGTTTGGCTGCGCTTAAATACAGTATTGCCAAGGTGTCTCTGGATAATGACTATCAATGCCTTGTTGGACATAGGTGCCACTAAGAGCGTAACAGTTACACAAGAAAATGTTTTAGTGGATCCGTTACAGGTATTACGATGTGACATAAGAGTGTTCAGATGTGGGCCAATTTTAAAAATCATACTTAGAATTTTAGAAGCCAGTTTAGCTGCATCGAGGAGCCAACTGAGTAGGCACCTGTTAGATAAGCCTTTAGTTGAGAAAAGTGGTCAGCTGACGTCGGAAATAGAGAGAGAGGAATTGAAGAATGCATTAGTTGCGGCTCAAGAGAGCGCCGCACTTCAAATACTGTTAGAGGCGTGCCTGGAAACTACGGAAGACCAGTCAAAACCAGAATTAATGTGGTCTCTGCGCGAAGTTCGCAGCATAATCTGTTCCTTTCTCCATCAAGTATTTATTTCAGAACCATCGCTGGCTAAACTGGTTCATTTCCAAGGATACCCTAGAGAGTTGTTGCCAGTAACGGTTCAAGGTATACCTTCAATGCACATTTGTTTGGACTTCATACCAGAACTTTTAAGTCAAGCGTCACTTGAAAAACAAATATTTGCTGTGGACCTGGTCTCCCATTTGTCGATACAGTATGCCCTGCCTAAAGCAATGTCTATCGCTAGATTGTGTACCAACACGTTGTCGACGCTGCTGTCAGTTTTGCCGAGCGATTTACGATTAGAACTTCTCCAACCAGTTTTGAAATCACTTGTAAGAATATGCACTGCGTTCCCATCACTTTTGGAAGATATCACGTCTTTGTTACTACAACTTGGAAGAATATGCGAGTCTCAGGCGTCCTTGGGCCATTGCTGGAATGACACTAACATATTAGGTGAAGGTGCTTATGTTGCCTCGGAAACCCAACCCAAAAGCAAGGTTTTAGTGGCTGAAGTACTTTGCAGAGACATCAAAGTTACAATGTCTGAAATAGTACAACAAGCTCTTTTAAATGATAAGCTGTACTAAATAGGTTTATTGTGATGATTGATTATTTTTAAATATTAAACGATTACGAAATCATTTTATGTAATATTTTATTTAAAACATAATAAACAAGGTATTAGTTGGCTCGACGGGATTTTGCATTTCCAGCTGTCTGTAAACCCAGGCGCATTGATTTCTTGCTGCGTGATTCCCAATATCATTGTAAAGCTGAGCCTGAAATAACGTTACAAAAGATTCAAACTCTCATAACATGGTATGCGAGTTAATGTGACAACGGTGCATCCAGGATTCGGTTCAGTGGTGGTCCCAACTGCCACTAGCTCAGTTTACAGCGCAAAATCAACCACGTGTATACTCGTAAGGTTGAAATTACTAATGTTTTTCTGTTGTCATTTGTATGTCACGACTTGTGTAGTTGGCATTGTGATAAAAAACGTAAAATGCGATAAAGTCTTTAGGGTTCTAGTTAAGTTGGTAAGCACATGCACTGCCAGCCCACGAAACAAATTCCCAACCACACCGTAAATTCCTCAAATCATAGCAGTCTCTCAATATAGCGGTTTGTTTACATAATATAATACGTCCACAAGTTTTTAAAAAGGCCTGCCATAGAGAAAGAAAATGTGACAAGTTTTATTAACAGACTATACATATCTCTAAACCATAAGAGGTTCTACAATCTTTACATATACAGGGTGGAAAGTTAAGATGGGGCAGTAAGGGCAGCTACTAGATCCCTTGCTGCTACGCGAAAATGCTCTTAGAAGACCTTTACTAACTTTTTAAGTAATGAAAATTGAAATTCACAGATTTTTGAAAAAAATTACAGTCAGCGAGAAAATCGTCAGATTTGAGTAATTTTTTTAATGCCAATCGGTCCCATTTCTATCTAGGATTAAAACACTCTTTGAGACCAACTAAGGTTAGAGTACTAGAACACCCACAAATCAAAGAAAACCTTTTCCATACAGTTCGTAGGTTAATTAATTACAAAGTGAAATTTTATTTAGCTTTAAGATCATTAAATATGGAGACAACTAAGCTGCAGTTAGGATATTAGACATGAGAAAAATCTGTATTATTGTAAAAAAAAACTAGAGTCTGTGAAAGAACTCTAAATTCGAACATTTTGCTACACATATAAAGCTGGCCGTCATGGATGAAACAGGTTAATAATTAAAAAGAATGTAGATACTGAATTAAAAATTTGAAATTAGAACGATGATGATCTCATGCTTTATTTGAATTTTCGTTTTTTTTCTGAAACGTTCTGTTTAGGGCCCGTTGTTTGAGCAGCAGTTAAACTAACTAATCGTAAAAACCGTAACTAATGGTTAAATCTCAAGGAAATGTGTCAAATTGTCGATTCCCTTTTCGAATTTTAACAATTAGTTGAGTTAACTACTGATCAAACAACGGACCCTTAGCGAGTTAAAATGACAGTTTTTGCATGAAACTGACGTTTACTAACCCAGTATTAAATTTTTGTTGCAAATGGCCTTTAGTTGTCTACATACTGTTTAATTTCATTTTAGCATAATGGACTCATAACCGTAAAAAACAACATGCGAAATGTACACTTTGTAATTACACTACGAACTGTATGGAAACTGTTTTCTTTGATTTGTGGGTTTTCTAGTACTCTAACCTTGGTTGGTCCCAAAGAGTGTTTTAATCCTTGATAGAAACGGAACCGACTGGCATTAAAAAAAAATACTCAAATCTGACGATTTTGTCGCTGACTGTACATTTTTTCCAAATTCTGTGAATGTCGATTTTCATTACTTGAAAAGTTAGTAAAGGTCTTCTAAGAGCATTTTCGCGTAGCAGCAAGGGATCTGATAGCTGCCCTTACTGCCCCATCTCAACTTTCCACCCTGTATATCTATAGTTGAAGTTCCACAATCTTTACTAACATGTCTATATCCTCGTGCCTACATCCTTCATTTGGAAATAACATAAGAAACAGGAAACTTATCCCTAAGCAATCTCATCTTAAAGTTTAAAAATATATTCCATAAAAAGTACCCCATGTAGGCACGCGGATATAAATTATTGTGTTGGGATCGTAATCTCTGGAACTGCCGATAACCCAGCCAAATAAGAAGATAACTTTTAAAACGCCGAAATGACGGTGTATATACGACTTTCCAGCTTATTATCTCTCATTCCGACGTGAAACTTTTTATTTGACTGGGCTACGAATCGAATACAAATCCATACACTAAGCTACATTATCCTTAAGTAACTATATGCTATATTTCTTGATAAAAAAATGTTTTTAATACAGTTGCTCAAAAAGTGGTACTTTTCGTGGCTGTATATCGTGAGGCAAGTTGGTTTTCGCGAACTAGTGCGTTTTTCTTTTCCCTTTTTTTTTAATATAACTTAGCCGTGCATAAAACCAAAGAGTTTGCATGTTTAAATAAAGTAAGTACCAGGAGCGCAGAGGTAATTAGGAGGGTAGCAAGGTGCGGCGCAGGCGGGCGCGCCCGACACAGCGCGGATGACTGTAGGTTAGGGCCTGGCCACGACATTGGTCTTAAGCGGCGAGCGGTGCGGCGGGAGGCGCGGCAAGGTAGAGTGGCGCGGCGAGCATGCCACGGCCACGACTTCACAGTAGCGTTAGCGGCATCGAGCGAATGGGACGTACCCAAGAGTTTAAAAAAAATAAAAATGTCTTTGTCAAAAGTGGCTCTTCAGTGCCTCGACAGCAGCTCATATTTCATGAGAGATATTTTAAATATAAGAGAAGGTACAAGCAGGAAAAAAATCTTTCATTTTTTTCACAACCTTTTTATTACGTGGCGCAACTTATGTTTGGGATGTTTCGCCATCCAAATTGCAGGCTAATTTAAAATTTCTGCAATAAAAGCTTCGGTGTCCATTATTACGTGCGAATGTTATAAAAAAAATTATTCCACGATTCACCGCCCGATGCGTCCCGCCGCTAAGACCGGTCGCGCCGCTGTAAGTCGTGGCCGCGTTCCTCGCGCCAGTGTCTTTGTTTCCACCGCTCGCCGCACCGCGCCCCGCCGCCGCTGGCCGCTCGAGTAAATTCGCGCGAGTCGCCGCTGGCAGCGGCGGGTCGTGGCATCTCTAGAACTTTCGTCTTATTTTATAACATTCGCTTTTCGCTCGCCGCCGCCGCTGCCGCAGGTCGCGCAATGTTGTGGCCAGGCCGTTAGGGAGGTACTTTTAATGTTTATGCACTCCTAGTATTTGACGTTATAATTTTTGTTTTAATAATTTTATTAAAATTTAAGTAATTTAAGTAATTTAGCTCACTTCAGAGGTCCGGGGGGAGGAGGATAGATACACAGATACCCACATACACATATCCACACATACACATTTTTTCGCAAGTGTATTAAAAAACGTCGTTCGATACACATGCGGAAATGTCATTCTTCACTCGTCCCGAGTCTTAGCACTCGCCTACGCTACGGCTCGTATCTCGGTACTCGTGAAGTAATGACATACTTTCCGCACTAGCATCGAAATGTACTATTTCGGTTAAATATCTCAAATTTAACCTCCTAAGGCCCGCCATGCAACGTGATTTGACAATGGAATACGGACCTATTATAATTACAATAGAGTAATTTTTTTCTTTTGATTGTCAGACAACAATAAAGGAAAATCTATTCCATTTCCTTTGCAATAGATCTTTATTCCAATGAGCGTATTATGTATTTTCTTTAAAGGGGCTTTAGGAGGTTATAATTATAACAAGTAGGTTCCTAGGAAAGATGATAACATGATGATTTTTAATCGCTATAACTAAAACCAACCTGTAAGTACCACGTCTGTAATAAACGTGTTTGGGCCCCAATTTTAGCAAAATTCTTTTTAACTGATTCCAATGTTTCGCAGCACGACGTAATCACTTGATGCCGAGCTTCTCCCGATGTTGGAGCCGTGGCTATTCGGCACTTTGTGTACAGCAGGAGTGCTAAAACAATTACCCCAAGAAAGTTACTATTTAATTTTATGGAGACACAACAATATATCTATAGCAGTAATTTTTATGTCCGAAATTAGATTGGTAGGTTCAACTATATGTGGGGACTGTGTGGTGTAAACCATTAAAAACAGTGTAACAAGTAAGCTTCTGTGTACCCTGTAATTATCGGTGAGAACCTTTAATTAGCTCTTAGTATCTACTTTTAAGCTATTGTTTTGTTTTATAGTTGTTGGTTTTCCATAAATAAATAAATATTCCCCATTAATTCAACTACATTTATTATTTTAACTTTGTACACAAAAAAGAGCAAAAATGCTATAAGTAAAAAAAAAAAGTATATCTAGATAAGTTCATTTTCTTTCAAATATATATATAACCCACTTATTTTTGCTCCTGCAGCACAAAAACATATTAATTTGCAATGAATTGCATAACTCGAATAAAATACATCATATCAGTTCAGTTTTGGTATGCTAATGTTTCATACTCGCTCCTTATCATATATTGAACAGAAACCACCCGCAAATAAACGGGTTAATTAAAAAGGGCAGTGAAGACGGAATTCCACTGCGGCTGCTATGTAGGCACACGCTGCAGACGTGGGCCACGTAAATCAATTGTTCTAGGCGTGTGTCACTGAGGGCGTTTCGTGCGTGTGCCGCTGTAATGTAAGTTAGCAACACTACACTAGCAACTTACCTCTAGCCATGTCGTGCGCGCTCCCGTGAGCCATTATAGAGGGTAGCACTTTCCGGACTAAAACCAGGGCATTTTTAGCGCATCCCATATTTAATTGAACATTTGCTATGTGCATTTCAGCTGAAGCAGCTAAATAATGCAAATGATATTTTTTGGCTAGCGACAACGCTTCATTCAGCAACATTATATTAGTTGACTGCATACTACTAAAAGTGTGTTGAACTTGGGACATCAAAATCATAGCCTTGAGTCTTAAGGAGACGAAATGGAGACTATCGTCCTCGGTCTTGCAGTAGTCTAGTACGTCGTGGAGAGATTCGAGAGCTTCCGTCGCATCTCCTTTCAGGTAATACATCTCCGCTTTTAACAGCTGGCTCTGCCATCTATCAAACGACGCTAGCTGTCGAATACTTTGTTCTGCTTCCTCCCATTTTCCTGGAAGTAAAATGTTAGGGTAATAAAAATCGTACATTACTGCAGAGACCAGGAAAATGGCTGTTGCGGGACTAGTAGAGCGAGCGCTATACACGAGTCCAGCAACCGCCCTTCCCGTCTGAGGCTTGTATAGTGCTTTTCTCCAACAATGCGAGAAAATTAAACACAATTGTTATAATATTAAACACAGTCCCAAAATTTCCTTAAAAAAACCGGACAAGGCGAGTCGGACCCGCCCACCGAGGGTTCCGCACATGACACGGTCAACTCAATTCAAAATTTGCTCGGCCGCCGTTCCTTGCATAAAGACCCTGTATTTTTATGTGATTTAACTAAAAATGTACAGATTTCCGATTTTTTCAGACGGTGTAACTTGCCAAATTTCATAGTTGTAGATCAATGGGAAATACCCTATACATTTTGATTCCCTCGAGTGTTTCACGTTTTTTGCGACACAAACGGCCGTATCTTTTTTTTACGTAAATTTAGAAGTTTGATTTTTTCACAGCTTGAAGGGACTGTAGATTTGAGTACATGGTTTTAATTTCAACTCGATACCTCCACGGGTTCCCGAGATAAAGGATCTTGACTCAGACAGACGGACAACAAAGTGATCCTATAAGGGTTCCGTTTTTTTCCTTTTGAGGTATAGAACCCTAAAAAGAACATTGTCGCCATCATCGTCAACGTTACTCATAATTTTATTTACATTCGAGACAGGTACGATTTAGTATGAAATTAAATTAAAGCATTAAATAAAATCACAAATTTAAACAATAAATTCAACTTGAATAAAATATAGTTTAAATTATAACATTTAACGGGTTGGCTTAAAGTAATGAGAATTAAAATTTTGTTTTATTTTATTTTATTAAATCACTTGTTAGGGTTATAGCTTTTTATTATATAAAAATAAACATAAACCAGTATGATAATCAATCATTACGACATAGCAAAAGCTCCCCCATCTTCTATTTTTCGTAGCTTTCTTCTTACCGTTTTCATCATACGTTGGACAACATCTATCTTTACATTTTTTAGTCTATTAGTGCTTTTTGTACCCTGCGCTTTAACTGAGTCTGTGATTTCGTTTCCCGCCCATCAATGTAAACTAGTCTACTGAGAATAACCAAAAAATCCTCCGTTAGATGAGCTATAGGGACGATCGGACGGTTTGAATCCTTCGGTACGAAGTGAACGTCGCGCTCTTTTAGTAAATTCTGGGTGCTCCCTGCATAGTGATACTTTCTTCGCAAATTCCTGCGCTTCTTTGGAATTTTTTCAAGCTGTCTGTCGGTATATTTGGGTGCTTTTTAACGCTTTAAGTGTTGAACATTGTATTTCTTTAAAATATTCCTTACTCACCCACGGGAAACATAATATTTTACAGCTAAGTCATCTGGGACTCACCCATTTTGTTTTGTGCAAACTTTGACACTTTCCTCCGGTCTCGATCATTAAGAAAGGGTTGTCTTCCCGTGTTTGGTAAATCTTTAGTCCTAATACCAAGTTCCCACCGCTGGATCAAAAATTTAATTGTAGATGGAGGTACATTTTCAGCTTTGAAGTGAGAGACCACTTCAGATTTTTCACGCCGTCCAAGTAGGCGATAGACACGTTCACGTAATAATTTCCTCGCGGATTTTTTTTATTAAACCGGCTAATTTTTTTTTGCCTTTTTAACAATATTGACATATTTTCTTTTTATTATAGCTGTCAAAATTCTTTTGTAGTTTTTTATTGCCTGCTATTGCGAGTTGAATACCTTCTCATTACTTTAAGCCAACCCGTTATTACAGATGTAGTGCATAAATGTTATCCATCGTATTTTCTCGGAAACGTTGGTATTTGTCATGCTACTTCAGTCAACCTCAGTACTTTTTGTACCGAGACCGACTGAAATAGCAAGACACGTTCGTACATTTCCATGAAAATACGATGGAAAACGATTATGTACTACTTACATCTGTAAAATCCAGGTATGTAATCAAATTTCATACATTTTCGCGACCGCTGCGTTGGTAAATAATAACTCGTTTTTTTTTCGCCTGTACCTGGAACTCAGAACTTCGCGGGATGATTTTACAACAGTAAGGTTAACATTTCCAAGCATTTGGGAGAAATAGTACATTATTGCATAGGCCCGGAAAGTAAGGCAGTGCCTGACGAGGTGGTTGGCGGGCCGAGCCTTGGCGAGGCCTGGTAAAATCGGAGTCAGGCAATCACCGTCTTCGCCGAGACATATATAATGCTTCTCTCAAACAATGCGAGGAAATGATACAAATACATAACTATAAGTATTTGTAAAAACCTTTCGACAAGTACAGAGAGAATATTTTTTTGAAAACTACTAGTATTGAGATAGTTTCACGCACAATGAACGGCCGCCGCACTACACTGCACCCACCCACAAGTTCAGTATATGGGATTTTATTCGTGATCATTTTTGAATAAAATATCGTAGCGGACAGTAATTGGTTTTCATATATTTATTTTACTCCTAGTAAAATGAGGCTCTTTCCGACTTATCTTTTTAAAAGCCGCGCTCGCCATCGTGTTGAGCGTTACCTGCCAGCAGCGCGGCCGTGGCGCGGTGGCGCGCGGCGACGGCCCGCACGGGCGGCGCGGGGCGCGGCGCGCGCGCGCCCAGCGCCGCCACCAGCGCGCCCTCGCCGCGCCACGCCGCCGCGCACAGCGCGCCCGCCGCCGCCGACGCGCTCGCCATTGTGTTATGCCACACGCTGCCGTTACCGATGTTGCACTCTGAGTAATGAACAACACGTACGATACATAATACTTCTCGTGCACAGTGGGTCTATAATTAATATTCATAATTAGAGGACCAGGTATGACGACTCAAAATGCATAAATTTCGCCACAGTATTGACGCTGTACGAAGGTCAAACTGAGAGTTTCGGGAATAGAAAAAACATTAAGTTTCTCTGTTTCAAACTTAAAAGCACTAATTCTTCCAATTGTACAAATATGTGTAAAAACACCATCTTATTATATTACATAAGCGGCGTGAAATAGCTGATATTATTAACGTTCTAAGAATCATAAGCGGGAATGTTGATTGCCCTTAAGACTAAATCGCAAAACGACCACAGATGCAGATAGTCTATATCTCAAAATGACATGGTAGCAACACGAACACGGAGCAGAAGGCCTTCCTCTCGGAATGGCTTAGTATCAAAACGTCTAGTTCGCAGAACGACCACAGATGTAGAAAGCCTAACTCTCGGTATATAGGTCGATGGCGTGGTAGGCACGACAGTACACGATCATTTTAGTGGTTCTTGGCGTTCAAAGGGTTAAGAAGCTTCATTATGCATAAATAACTATTACGAGTGAGCGTGCCCCCCCCCCCCTTATTCTTACCTTCTCTCAGTTTTCTAATTAATAATTCCTACCCTGCCCACCCTTTTGTACCATTCCCCCGTAGTAGGTATTATCTAAGCTAAGTAATTATATTTGGTTGATATTGATAATCTAAATCAATGCACCAATGTAGGCTTTATGCGATGTAAATAATTATTGATACTATATTTCTATCGGCGAGAACCTGTACCTAATTGGCTTTCTGAATGTATGTATGTCTCTAATGTATTTATCATAGCTGTTGGTTTTCCTTATATAAATAAATAAATATATTTACACGGCATTACAGTGAAAAATTGAAAAATCGATACACCGAGAAATAAGTTTCCTACAAAGTAAGGAATATAATATTGTTGTTGCTGTCATAGCGCTGTTCTTTAACTATAGGCTATAAACTAAGATTTATATTCCAATAAGAGTCGGTTCTTACTGGTGTTCAAATTGAGAAGCAGTTGACACGCCACTGAGGCCATTTCAGTCTTTCCGTAAAGGGACCAGAGCGCCGCCGTGTTAGCAAGGCCGGCCATCGTCAGGTCGGTCATCGCGTGCAGGTAGTTGATCGAGTCCCCTTTAGTAATGATCTGTAACAAGTGAAACAACAGAACAGTGAAACACTAGCAAATGTATACGCGCTTTAAATACAAGTATCTTTATTTGTGATATTTTAGCAACTGCTATAACTATTTTTCATCTCAGCAGTTTTAAAAATCATGTTTTTATTCAATTTAAAGTTCAAACTAAACAGAACGGCGTACAGTTGAATTAGACTACATTTAAAATTACATGGTTCTTAGTATGGTAAACGGTGCATTAAACCCTAAACGATTTGAAGTCAGTTTAAGTCATTCGCACGTTGAATGTAACGTCGGTGATGTACCTGGAAGACTTCGTTAGGCGCGCGGGGCGCGGGCCAGGAGCGCGGCGCGGCGCGCGCGCCCGCCCGCCAGCGAGGTCGAGTGTAATGTCGGTGATGTACCTGGAAGACGTCGGCAGGCTTGGCACTGTTGACAGCGGCGTGCTGCGCCATGAGCTGCGCGGCGGCGGCGGCGGGACGAGGCGCGCGCGGGGCGCGGGCCAGCAGAGCGGCGCGGCGCGCGCGCCCGCCCGCCAGCGAGGTCGAGTGTAATGTCGGTGATGTACCTGGAAGACGTCGGCAGGCTTGGCACTGTTGACGGCGGCGTGCTGCGCCATGAGCTGCGCGGCGGCGGCGGCGGGACGCGGCGCGCGCGGGGCGCGGGCCAGCAGAGCGGCGCGGCGCGCGCGCCCGCCCGCCAGCGAGGTCGAGTGTAATGTCGGTGATGTACCTGGAAGACGTCGGCAGGCTTGGCACTGTTGACGGCGGCGTGCTGCGCCATGAGCTGCGCGGCGGCGGCAGCGGGACGCGGCGCGCGCGGGGCGCGGGCCAGGAGAGCGGCGCGGCGCGCGCGCCCGCCCGCCAGCGAGTTCGAGTGTAATGTCGGTGATGTACCTGGAAGACGTCGGCAGGCTTGGCACTGTTGACGGCGGCGTGCTGCGCCATGAGCTGCGCGGCGGCGGCGGCGGGACGCGGCGCGCGCGGGGCGCGGGCCAGGAGCGCGGCCCGGCGCGCGCGCCCGCCCGCCAGCGCACCCCACGCCGCCGCGTGCGCCGCGCACGCGCTGTCCCCTGCCTCCTGCGCCGTTGCCAGCGCCTCGCGCACGCTCTCCATCGCCAACGAACTGTAACATCCGTTCGTTTTTATCTTACTGTGTTTTCACATTCAAATAAATGACCGTAGGTTTGCATAGGGACGATTTAACCCAAAAGGATGTCTTGATAAGAAATTGAGCACAAGGTACAATAAATACGATATATAATAATACAATACTCTTCAAACATGCTCGGCAATGATGGCTTTTTTTTAATCAAGGGCACGAAGAGCCTCATTTTCTTCCTAGGGACGAAATAAATGCATGAAAATTCAGTTCACCACGATATTTTTATACTGCTGTCATATACATAAAAAATAAAAAGGAGCAAGAAAAAAAATCCCATGCAGCCAACATAATAAACGGTGATGGCATCAGCGGGCGGCGGCAGGCGGCGGTCGGTGAGTGAAATTATCTTACACGCTATACAGGGTGAAATCTGGGTCGTGGTACAAATGATCACCTCTGTGTTCTACCCACGAATATGAACAACTTCATGGGTAGAACACAGAGGTGATCATATGTACCACGACCCAGATTTCACCCTGTATATACATAACTGACTTCAAAAAATTAAGAAGACCCTTAATTTGCGGAATCTTTTTAGGGTTCCGTAGCCAAGATGGCAAAAATGGAACCCTTACGGCCTGGCCACGGCATTGCGCGTCCTGCGGCAGCGGCGGCGGCGGCGAGCGAAAAGCGAATGTTATAAAATTAGGCGAAAGTTCTAGAGATGCCACGACCCGCCGCTGCCAGCGCGAGTTTACTCGAGCGGCCAACGGAGGCGGGGCGCGGCGCGGCGAGCGGTGGAAACAAAGACAGGCGCGAGGAACGCGGCCACGACTTACAGCGGCGCGACCGGTCATAGCGGCGGGACGCATCGGGCGGTCAATCGTGGAATATTTTTTTTTATAACATTCGCGCGTAATAATGGTCTCCGAAGCTTAAAAGCTTCTGCAATAAATTGCAGAATTATCGTAATTTAGGTGTGTATAAATGTTCGTCCACGTGTTGGAGTATATAATCAAATGTTTCCCCCTTTATCTTTATCTTTTAAACCGTATGTACAAAAAATATGAAAAATGTCACAAAGGTCACATATTATCACGCTTAATAAATATTTCCAAGGCAAAATATTTTTTTAACATGATCGGATATACCGTTTTTGTCCACGGCGGAACCGACGGGAGCCTGACCACGTCGTCAGGCAATTTCCTATTTTCCGTGCCTGGTTTTGATCCTTAACCGTATAATTGGTTGAATATTTTAGAATACCTGGGGCCCTACTTTGTAAATCGAAGTTCGAAGTTACGTTATCTCCATTCCTTTCTACCAATTTAGTCTCTAATGACATGTAAAAAGGATGGAACACCCGAAGTTTCGAATTTTGTGCTTCAGTAGCCATACTGTTGTCTGCGCTCTTTAAAGAAACGTGTGCGAGTGTTGTACTTAATATTTATGGTTATGTAGGTTAATTAATTAAATACTATAACTACACTTACTTATGACCAAACTTGGTATGCATCGCAGCCCTATTCAGGGCTGCGTAACGAAAACTCTTGTTTCTGTCATTGCAAGTGCTGCTGTTTCCCGTGACGCAAAACACTGCACGATCAAAACAGTTGTAAAGGGAGTCTTGTGCGCCGCAAAATTCTTTCATGCGTATACAGTTTAGAAAACTAAGAAAATGCTGAAAACAGAAAAAAAAAAGTACTAAATCTTTTTGTTCAAAATAAAATTTATATTAAAAAACGAATATGATACTATTTAATAAAGAATATGCATATTTTACAATGTCAGAATATTCCGGGATGTCATTCATAATTCTGTTAATTGTTTTTTGCAACTGGCGCGGGGGCAAGGCTTTATCCTCATTAACTTGTAACAAATTGGCTTGCTGTGCTGTAAATAATTCTGCTTGTTTTTTAGACCACTGGCATTCCTCAAAGCTACTGAAACACACAAAACACATTTTTTAAAGCACAATGTATGAGCCAAAGCTAATACCGTAAAATAGGGTGACTTTAGAATTACGAGGCGACTTTGATAATTTTTTAAATCATTGATTTTGTGCAATGTCTTGAGTTATTATTGGGTATCATTTAATCGATCAGCAAAATATTCTCATTTTGGTGAACAGAAATATTATTATGTATTTGGTCAGCCAAAATAGCTAGTACATAATACGGCCATGAAAAAAAGGATCTAGTGCAAAGGACGTAAAGTGGAATTTCTATTGATCAAATTAGAAAATTAACTTTGTTTAATTTCGCTGTATGGCGGGCCTTAGGAGGTGTCAATTATTTATTTAATACCTGTCTCTATCTATAAAATTAATTCTAGAAGATAGATCTGATTGTTTCAGCTCTTCTTGAGATGTCGTGGCAGCTTGTGAATCCATATTATTCAATTTCTGTAAGACAATGTCATAATATTTTTAAAGTTACAAAAAAGTATACTAAACTTACAATAAACAAAAATATATACATACATCTTTACTTAATGATCGCATCATCAGTCCCGGCCTACCTCTTTGATAATAAAGGCAGAATGACTTGTACAGAGAAACAAGTTGGTCAAAAGTAAGCCTATCCAAATGAAGCATTATTCTCCGCAAATAAAATCCTGAAATGACAAATCCACTTTACTCTTAGCTTTTAAATGATTGTCAAGGTAAGAATAAGTAAATTAGTTACCTAAAACACTGCATCTAGTTACAATACATGCATTTATTTCATTTTCTTCGATCATTAACTTATCAATAGTGGATGTAACACAATCCATCAGGGCACTGATGCCATTTATATAAATGTTTTGCAAACGGACACAAAAATTCTGCAAGTGCACACTGAGCAAGTTGTAACGTCCATTAGTAAGTAGTGCTTCCAATTCTTTAAATTCCATGTCTGGACACTAAAACAGAACAAAGTTGAGAAAAATTAGCCAATGTAGTTGAACTAAAACAACTTTAATTAAAAAATGTACACACCTGGATCAGTTTTAATGCTAGTAAACAAAAATCTTTCCGATATTTAGGTGCCATGGTGCAGTCAATCATTTCTTTGGCTGAAAAAAGAACCTCACTTTGTTACTTGGCAATTAACCTAACTTAACCTAACTCATGAGGCAAATAAACACATCCTCTTGATATAAAATAGGAGTTTACTGCTAACATAAGTTCAATTACATAGGCAACAAACTGTGAATTTTTAATAAAAACCATATATAGGGTGTAATAGTTAAGTGTAGCCAGGCAATTATTCCGTAAATATAACAGATATCAGAAAACTTTGAACTGATATCGAAAGTATGTTACCCAATAAGTAAAATCACTTTAATAACTTTTTTAAATAAAATTTAATGCTCCCATACATTTAGTATGACTTTCCTTGAGGCTGTAATTTTCAGTTCAGCTTGATTAGGCACATTTAGTTTACTACCTAAACAATAGTAAGTAAATATAATCTAAACAGACATCTTTTTAGCACTTGATTACTTATTGTTGAAGGATAATTTTAGTCCAGCAATATTGTTAAAAGGCTACCGAGTAAAATGGGGTGGATAGAATTCGCAGGGTGAATAGAAATACAGCCTAAAATAAAGCATATTGTACTAATTATAAGACTGACATTTTAACGTAATTTTCCAAAAGACTTGTCAATGTAACAATTGTTCTTATAGTAACAAGTTATGACTTATTTTAAATTGTATTTCTATTCACCCCGCGAATTTTATCCACCCCATTTTACGGTACTAATATAACACCTACATTAACTTTTCATAAACACCTAACTAGTAAAAACAAGTAGCAAGAAACAAGGGATAGCAGATTGCTGAAATGAAACTAGCCAGTAATTTAATCAGAGTTTACAATACATAAGCTATGTAAATTGTAGGAAATATTATGTTCTGTTTACAAGTATCACTCTTATACAAGACTAGAGGAACCCGATTTGTATGCGTAGAATTAGATTCATGCTACTGCCCTATTCTATTTCTTCCTGTTGGGGGTCCATTTGCGAAAATCCTTTCCTTATGCAACGCTAGGGTACCCAAAGAATACTCTCTCCACATTTCAGGGCCCTAGGTCCAGCGGTTTAGGCTGTGCATTGTCTGTCAGCCAGTCACTCAGTCGCAGTACTGTTTTATTACTATTTTTTCTATATGATAATGGGTTTGCTCTTGACTAACTCTTGCTCTTCTAGGACGATGAACCGAGCTCACCCAGAAGATGTAATAAGTAAATTTGCACATGTAATAGTGGTTCTGGCAATTCCAAATAAGGCTAATCCCATTTTATTATTTCATCAACAACCAAAGAATCTACTTCCATTTCACGAATATTTTTTCCAATTTACGTCTTCAATAATGTAACTAAACATAAATATCTAATCAAAATGTCTGTTAATAATACGGAACCCTTAAAAGGAGACCGGCTCCACTGGAAAGTATTGGGATGCAGATAATAACAATACCTTCAATTTTTAATAAGCCATATTCTCTAATAAAAGCGACAACTGCAATTTTGTGTGGTGTTATATTATCAACGTTGCTTTTCATGTTTATAAATTTCATGACATCAAAATTTTCACTGCCGGTGTCCATGTTTTATATTGACAATATAATACACAAAAAAAGGTTGTATATTTCTATAATTTCATTCACTATATATCCACATCTATGCAGTAAACACCTAGAGTTCCCACTTAATGCTTTACAAATTTCAAAATAAATAAAGGAAACCGACCGACCGATAGGTCTCGCAAATGTCACTGTCATTGTCATTAATTATAGAGGTGAGACGTATTTACTGGAATAGGTTTTTGGAACAGGTTTTGACCTGGACGCGTAAGTACGCGTTCCCGCCTGCGAGTCTTTTAGCGTATCGAGTATTTAGGAGTACGGCGCCCGCCGGCGCCGTCGGCGCCTCAACGGCTCATACCGTTCCGCGCGGCGCGCAACTCGATTCGATGATGTCGTGCGTTCGGAACTTGTCGGAAGACATCGGGCAACTACGGGTCGCCCGAGACGGCGAGCCGGGCCGCCGCACGGCTAATTCCGGGAATTTGGAACGAACTTTTCGTTTTTCAAATAACACTTTTAGCGTTAACGCAATAAGGCCGGGTTTCTTTTGATAAATTATTTGTTTTGATGTGAGTTTACTTGGTTATTTACTTCGAATTAGCAAATTTTAAAAACAAAACAAACAGTTGCTAGCCGAAATTGCAACAAGAAAGTGCGATGCATTTACATTCTAACCTAGGTATATTAATAAAATGTTGTTAATTTAATTTTGCATTTTATTTGAAACCTAGTAGTAGAAAAAGTATTGTATGCAACGGTGTATAACTAAGTCAAAAAATACTCGTGGCGTCTTGCTTTACGATGTTCGCCTGCGGCTCACATCGTAACCACACCACTCGTCTTTTTTGACCTCTCTTATACAACTGTTGCATAAACTACTATTATCTACCTGAGTAGATCTCAATTAATCCACATATCATTTTTTTTACACCATATCTATTTGCTTTGGAACAGGAACACCCGCTATATTTTATATACGTACGTATTCGCAAGAATCGCAAGACGCGTTAGACGCGCATTTACGGGAATGGTTTGTGTACGCGTTGAGTCCCGTACTCCTAAATACTCGTGGAGCTAGTCTTTGGCGCTAGTCTTTTTGTGGACGCGTACTCGCAAGACCTAGTAAGTACGCGATTTGCCTAGTACGTCTCACCTCTAATTAATTAATGAATTAAACTGTGTCATAACGGCATGAACACATATTCGCCAAAAAAAAACTACTATCTAAATTTGGCGTCAGGGTGCAGCACCACAATGCTTATATTATGTTATGTTAGGTTCTTTTAGTTTAAGTTAATTAAGTTGGTGGAGGTGCTCTTTTGATTCCATTTTTTTTTTTATGTAATGCAACTCGGGGATCCTTTCGATTAACATCCCATGAGTACACTATCGCATCGCACAAGTTTTCGTTATTGAAAACGAAATGTTACCTCTATGGCCCGTTTTATAAAGCTACAAATTACAATTTACAAGTTACAAGTTACAAGTTTCCATTTGACACAACCTCGACCAATGACAAGCAGAGGCCCGTTTCACGAAGCTACAAGTTACAAATTACAAGCGGAAGTTTCTTTCTAACTCATACTGCTAGAAAGAGGGTTCCGCTTGTAATTTGTAACTTGTAGCTTCGTGAAATGGGCCTCAGCCATTTGAGCAGAGTCGCCAGTTTAGACCTGTAAAATTGTAACTTGTAGCTTTATAAAACGTGCCCCTGTTTGGTTCTTTATTGTACGGTCCCAAGGACTCGACTTCCGAATTCCAACGAATTCGGATTCCGTGCCGGCCTAAAACAGTTTAGGCAGACTGAACCAATAAGCCAGCGAGCTCCGCTCGTTTTTGTACGCAGCATAAAAGTTTATCTTTTGTCTTAGTTCCCTTCGCCTTTACCAGTCTAAAAAGCCCCATCAAATGCTTGGTGTTTGCCATAAACAATGCAGAACGCAACTGTTAGTTAGAGTGAGATATAAATACATCGTACGTGCTCACTTTAACATTAGTTGCGTCCCGCAGTCTTGGTGGCAAACACCAAGCATTCGGTGCAGTATAAGGAGTAAAATAAATAAATATACTTCTTCTTTCTTCTTCTTCTTTTTCAGGGTTCCGAACCCATAGGGTAAAAACGGGACCCTATTACTAAGACTCCGCTGTCAGCCTATTTGTATGTCCGTCTGTCTGTCACCGAGCTGAATCTCATGAACCGATAGAATAGTTTCTAGCTAGACGGTTGAAATTTTCACAGTTGATGTATTTCTGATGCCGCTATAACAATAAATACTAAAAACAGAATAAAATTAATATTCCCATACAACAAACGTATTTCTTTTGCTCGACATTAATAACGGCAACAGGTAGACGCTTGAAATATTCACAGAATATTTAGTTGTCTATTCACTTTAAAATAAATAATTAAATTTAAATAAAATATTATAGGAGCCATTATTATAAAATATTATACAACAAACGTGATTTTTTTGCCGTTTATTGCTAATGTTGTAATATTTAATGGTACGGAACCCTTCGTGCGCGAGTCCGACTCGCACTTGGCCGGTTTTTTATAAATGGCGGTCGACCGCGGTATTTCGCAGTGATTTCGCCAGTGTCAAGTGAGTGTAAATCAGTAAATACAATAAATCAAAAGTAAAAAGCCGGGCTTTAGGTTCCAAATGTTCCAATATATTTGCCATCTTCCCTGCCCGAAGTTTACCGGAAGACCAAGTATATAAAATTATTGTCTATTGCATGCATATAACATCTGTCTGTGGTGTGGACATGAAATCTGTGGACATGATGGCTACAGCCACAGTGTTGTTTGGTGTTGTTTTTATTTAGTAATGTTTTTATAAGTTATAAATGTTATAATGTTTTATTTTATGTAAATCGGGAAGCATATTATAATAGAGAACTGAGATCGGATGGTTCATAACAAAGTACTCTTGATCATCATCGTACTTGTGTCTAATTTTCAGATGCTATAAATGTAGTAGTATCAATAAACTTAAATTGAAACAAAAAGATCGTGCTGAAATGAAATAAGAGAAGTTTATAAAAGGAACCTTCAATCCACTATGGAGAAAATGTATTTAGTTTTAGTTATAAAAGTGCTATGTCTGATTGTGGTTACGAATACTACACGGGTTACTGTTTTGCAAGGAGATACTCTGCCACACCATGGTCGGTGCGAACCAATCACTATTCCATTCTGCCAGCAGATCAGATACAATCAGACAATATTTCCGAATCTACTGAATCATGCGACCCAAAAGGATGCTGGTGCAGAAGTGCACCAGTTTACTCCTCTAATCAAAGTGAGCTGTTCACCAGACCTTAAATTTTTTCTGTGTTCAATGTTCGCACCCGTATGCACGATTTTAGATACTCCAATCCCACCCTGCCGACATCTCTGTGAATCTGCAAAGCACAATTGTGATAAGTTAATGGCTGACTTTGGATTTTCCTGGCCAGATTATTTGGATTGCTCTAAATTCCCTGTAGCAACTAATGAAAATGTTATATGTGTTGGAGATAACAATGCTACTCATGAATCTCGTAAGGCTACTGAAGCTAAACTGCCTAAGGTCGATTATAAATCAACCATTGAAAGAGATCCAGCAAAGCTACCTGGTGCAAAGGATTTTGGTTTTATTTGCCCAGCTCAATTTGAGGTACCAAAGAGCTTAGATCTGGAATATTCATTGATTCTCGGAGACAAAGTTAAAACTGACTGTGGAGCACCCTGTGACGGAATGTTCTTCAAACAAGATGCAAAGAAGTTTTCTCGGCTATGGATTGGAATATGGGCCACTTTGTGTGCATTAAGTTGTATGTTCACTGTATTAACCTTCCTAATAGATACTGATAGGTTTCGTTACCCAGAAAGACCTATAATTTTTCTATCAGTATGCTATCTGATGGTAGCTTGCAGCTATATCATGGGCTGGGGTGCTGGTGACAGTGTCAGTTGCCAAGGTCCGTTTCCCTCAATACATGGTGGATCACGACTTCCAAACCCTTTGCTCATTACTCAGGGAACAAAACATGAACCATGCACTATCCTTTTTATGGTTGTGTATTTCTTTAGTATGGCTTCTAGCATTTGGTGGGTTATATTGACTCTTACCTGGTTCCTGGCTGCTGGCTTGAAGTGGGGTCATGAAGCAATTGAAGCCAATTCTCAGTACTTTCACTTGGCTGCTTGGGCTGTACCAGCTGTCAAGACCATATCAATTTTAGCAATGGGAAAAGTTGATGGTAAGAATCATACAGCTAGAACCTTCTGATGAGATTCCTGACAATTGTGACATATTTCTAACTTTTTTTAACTTGTTGCAGGAGATGTGCTATCTGGAGTTTGTTATGTGGGAATTTGGAATGCAGAAGCCCTGCGTGGATTTGTTCTAGCACCATTGTGTGTATACTTAGTCCTTGGAACAGTCTTTCTGCTGGCAGGCTTTGTTTCTCTGTTCCGTATTAGAACAGTCATGAAGCATGATGGCACTAAGACTGATAAACTTGAAAAGCTAATGATCCGCATTGGTGTTTTTGGAGTTTTATATACTGTACCAGCTTTAATTGTAATTGCATGCTTGTTCTATGAGCAAGCTTATTTTGATAGCTGGATGGTGACCTGGCACCGTGACATGTGCTCATCCCCATTGTATTCAATTCCGTGCCCATTCACCCGTCAAGAACCACAGCGACCCAAGTTTGAAGTATTTATGATAAAATATCTGATGACTATGATTGTTGGAATTACATCTAGTTTTTGGATCTGGTCAAGTAAAACCTTAGTTTCCTGGCACCAATTCTTTGATAAAATAAAAGGTCGAAGAGTAGAAGCTTATGTATAGGGATAGGATTCTGGTGGCATTTTGTAAAGAAAATGCAGTGGAGAGCACATTTTATTGTCTTCTTCTGTAGTAGTGCAACTTGCATGATGACAAAGACAACAGTATTTTAGACATATGCGTCAGTATTGTTTGGTGATTTGGATCTCAATAACCAGAAGGACTGAATGTGTGTGTTCTTTGAATATATATTTTTTTTTCACTTTTATACATAAAAACACTTTACTGTATCACTTCTTTTTTAAGTTGTTTTAGTTTTAAGTAAATCTAAACCCTGTGGGTACCCTGTCGATATTTAAAGATCATTTTTTCAATTATTGTTGTGGTTTTATCATGAACAGCAATTATTTGATTTTGCACTTTCTTACTTTATCTGGCCTCTAAAGATGTAAATTTTATTACCGGTACTTTCTCGGAAATTAACTTATTTTTCCGGTATAATGAGTACCCTATGTCAGTCTCCAGGACTTGTATTATCATATGGTTGCCTTCATCGCGGTGGATAAAGCTTCTGTCACTCTCATCCTTATGTGCTGGTCAGAAAGTAACAGATGTTTAATCCACACCAGTAATTTAAATATAGTCTCTTTAAATGCCATGCTTGAAAATAAGTAGGTATAGTAAGTTTAAAATTACGATGTACGGCTGTCACATAAATCATCAATATCATCATATATCAGATGAACATAAGAATGTAAGGTTATACTAAAAATATTGTGTTTCTAAAAGGACAATACTATTCAATTCACATTTAACACAATACTGTAAATACTTATTTTGCAGGAAAAAATAATGTATTATTTAAAGCTTTATTTAATTGCTACTTAACATTTTACAAATACGAAAAGAACTGTCTTTTAAAGGAGGATACTCCACTTACTCCACTGCAATCTATGTTAAAATGCCATGATACTTCTAGCACTACTTATGTATGATAGTTTAAAAATTAGCTTTAAAGTTGATGTTGTTGCATTTATATCTAATTGGCATCTGATGGATATTCCATAATAACAAGGCTGATATTTGTAAATAACTACCCGTGGTCTCATTTATGGAGATTTTTATTTTATTTTTTTCCTTTTTTACATTTTTATTTTTTTAGGATAAGAATCAGTGTAATGTAATAAAAACGTATTTTAATACAGCTTTCATTTCAATCAATCCGAGAGTGCTCTTGAAGTTTTGCTCAAAGTACCTAATACTCAACATAAGCATGAAGCAAGGAACGGAACGGCCCATATCACTGGAGTGTTGAGGACTCGAGAGCATTAGTAACGAAAATATGGTTGACGTTGCTCTAATTGTAAGGCCTTTTAATATACACACCGTTGTAGCTAAACGGTACAGACGGAGTCGCCGCGGTGCTAGCTCTGCCACGTGAAAGATGTTGTCATACTTGCTTATTATTTATTTAATTGTGCGCTTTGTCTACCACTGCCATCAGCTTAAGCAAATATCAGAATAAATCAAAAGTAAAAGCGCTTTCAATCGGCCATTTTCCTTTCACAAAGGTCACCGGAGGACCTCATTCTTGTTTACTACAGGGACCCAATTCTCGTGAATTCGAGATGATTTTTTATGCGAGATATGTCAAAAAAATGTACGCAGTTGACAGTGCATATCGCATGAAAAATCATCTCGAAGTCACGAGAATAGGGTCCCAGATCCATTGCATCCACATCGTTTAGCTTAACGATAGGTACCAAAATTAACTGAGAGATCAAGATTTATATGGACTTCTCCGACTAAAAACAACACACGTCTGTTCACTTCGTGTATACTTTAGACGGCATGGCATTCGTGCATGTGAAAACTGCGCACGGGCACGGTAGGCTGTTCATACACTTTTTGTTGGCACGGGGTTGCACCTACGAGTCGTACGACTTAAGACCTAGCCACAAAGGCGTACCCCCATTGCAGCCGGATTCGAGGGGGCTACTAGGAGAGTTCTAATTTTCCATCTCCAAACTCCTCCATCAGACGCTCCTCGTCATTAAGCATACCGTATATCTTGTCAAAACCAATCAAATGAGTTTAAACTCTACGGGGTTACTAGTAATGGTTGAAGGGTTCCACTTGTCCATCTCCGGACTCCATCATCAGACCCTCGTGAATCTCATAATATTGTATTGTCACGGAAGCACATGCATGTTTCATATCATAAGAATCGGTTTAGTAGTAACTAGTTGAAAAAGTTGTCGCGAGATTTGAAGCATACAGGGAAGCCATGCCCATAATTTCCGAAAATCACATTTTATTGGTTGTAGAATTTCCATTCCCATTTTTTCCCAATCGCATATTTTCTTATACGAATTTCTCCCAATTCCAATTTTTTCCACTTAAAATTAGGTCGAAAAAGGAAGGTAGGTTTAGGTTGTGTTAGTTTTGCAGCAGGCCCGAAGGGCCATACCGCACACACTATCAAATTAATTTCTGGAATGGAAAAAATGCGTCAGGGAATCAGTTCGGATGTTTGACGATAGTATAGTGCCAGCACGGGAATAGACCGCCATGTATCAATGAGTTTTCCTATCTTATTACCCGAACCCGATTCTCTACGGTGAAGGAAAAACACCACGAGGTCCGTGAGAAAACCTGCACATTCGAACAGCTAAGTGTGTAAGAGGGTAATTGCACAAAAGATCCTGAAGGGGTCGAAGTGTATTCGAAAGGGGCCCATTTGTAAGACAAGATATGATGGGAATAGACCGTCGAACTTGAGCAGTTGCCCTCGGGCCCCTCGGTGCGCAACGCCATGATACCAAATTCAGAATTAGTTGTTTTTAATTATATTATAATATAAAATAAAAACCAACAGGTCAGGCCACGCGCAGTGAAGGGTTCCGTTTGTAACTTGGCGTCATACATTTTGCGGTGTCCCGATGAGAAGCAGGCCTAAGTGTATTTAAAAGTCTAAAGTTTGTTTTAAAAAAGGGCGTAGCTAGGATTCTGTTTAGGGGGGGGGGAGGGGGGCAGGCGTACCAAACATTGAGTTTGTTTATTAATTAATAGGCTACCTGCATAATATTACATTACGGTTTGTGAGTATTCCTGCATTTTGGGGGCGGGAGAGGCCTTTCCCCCCCTTGCCCGTACCTCGCTACGCCAGTGGTTTTAACACCAGCTTAATACTTCAGATTTAACTATTACCATATTAAGTCTAATAGTCACACAAAAACTAAGAAAATTTTGAGTCTGGAAACTAAATTTGATTAATGGTCTGCTTGCCGTGTATTAGTATGGGCCAATTACATACAGAACCATATTTGAATATATTTCTGTGCAATTACATAAGTGTATAACCCGACTGGCAGTGGGACAAGAAAATGAAGGTCTCATTAGGCTGAACTAGGGTAGACAATGGAATAATATAACACCATCTTGATACTTATATTTACTTCATAGTTATTGTAAAAACGTTACATAAATAAAATTGATAATTTAATCCAGACACCTCTCAGTACAAGGAGCCCTTCACATTTCGTTCATACTTTCTCGCACAATTAAAGTAAAACCTAACAATAAGTAAGCATATTATGCTCTGGTATATTTTCCCCAAATATGAAGCATAAATACAGATGCAATGAACAGGAGTGACATCACTAGCACTGGAACTGGACCCCTGTAATAAAGAAAATAAATATCACTTACAAACATGAAAACTAACAATCAGAATTGAAAGTGTCAATGGTACAGATCCAATAAAAGACTTATAAGTCATGCAAAAAGCAGACAAAGAGCAGTACATCTGATATCCTGTCTGTTATTATAAACTTCATTTTAACTAGTTTTTGCTTCTGACATCTGCACAGAAGCCGTCTTAACAGTATTCCCTCGACAAGTGTCATATTTTCTGGGATAAGAAGTACACTATGTTTTCTCCCACTATAAACTATCTCTATACCAAATTTTACACTATTTAGTGTTGATGTACTTATTGTGTACACAAACAAACAAACAGACAAACTTTTACATTTCAAAACTAACCTAACCTATGTATCTATAGATAATAATGAATTCCTGTTTCCCTTGATCACTCCATAACTTGAGATTGGGTCATCCGATTCATAATTATCAGGGCAGGTTTGTATAAAAAAAATATGAATAACATACTCAGTTCATTATGAAATTAAAACATCAAACAGAATAATGTTAACGCCAAATCTAATCTACACTAATCAACACTAAACCGCAGACCAATTAATTCACTGTTTCAATGATCACCTTTTTGCTATGGTGACCAATTAATCAATCAATCTTTTTTAGTTTTACATTACATCATGAATGACATTCTAATTGAAGTAAAACTGTTTAACAATGTGTGTAAGCTTACACTTTGACACCAGGGGAATCATCTGTGTAGAATCGCCACATTCCTCCGGAGCCTGCGCCCGTTGTTCGGCTCCGGGCCGCCGTAGTTGTCGTGGTCTTGCGCTGCCGCACGGTACCGCCCGTAGACGATCGGGGTGCCGCTGTCGCCTTGCTAGGAGACCGACTCCCTGATCCTACAGATGTTGAGCTCGGAGACGGGGGCTGAAATTGTTAAAAAAATATTTTTACAGTAACAGTTCTTAACAAAGCACTTAATTACATTGCAATTGCTTAAAAAATATGTTATAACTCACCATTTTCTTATAAATCTGTTTTTAAATTCTCGATCAAGTTTCAAATAAAATCCGAACGAGTCCAGAAGAGTTCTAGCTGCTACTACAGGCCTTTCCAATTCCAATACAGTTGGCACTTCCACTGCAACGCGTACAACTAAATTGACACGTCGTCATTCAGTGTTGGCAGTTAATTTTTTTTTTTTCAACATCCTTCCCTGAATTTTATCACGTTTTTACTTAATTGTGATGCATGTTACCTTTTTGTGATTTTTAGTTTCTCTTAGTGCTAACGTAACTTAGAACTTCGATTTTCAAAGTACAGCCTCAGTTATGTACTCACCTATTGATCAAGTAAACAACGGGCTGTACTTTGAAAATCGAAGTTCTAAGTTACGTTAGCTCCATCTCTTTCTCTCAATTTAGTCTCGAAAGACGAGTGACAGGGATGGAGATAAGTTGAAATGTTATTTAATATGTTATACTTTTTTGGCCTTTGTAAATATTTTAGTTTTAATTTGTGTTAATAGTATTAGAGGTTAATTATTCATATTAGTTTATAATTATCTATATTAAAAATAAAATTATTTTTGAGACTAAATATGTGTTTAGAATTACATTTTATCAAGTTACTAAAAATAGAATACATATTTAATATAATATAATACAATTAAAAGTTAAAACTAAACTTATTTAAATTAAAATAAAAACTAAGCTACTCAAATATTAAAGACGTAAATAATAATCACCACTATAAAAAGAACACCCCCTCTAATAGTGTATAATAGTGTTTATTTTAAATGATTTGTGGATTGTTATATTTTTTAACTTCTGATTAAGCTGATGGCCCTGGTAGCCAAAGCTCAATAATAATAAAAAAAAACATATGCCATGGTATGGCGTACAATTATGACAGTCACCCTGTCTGTCCTTGTCACCCATAATATCCCTTGACTAGAGATGGGCCAAACCGTAAATATTCGAAACCGAGTCACCCGAGTCGAAAATTCATGTAAACCGGTTTCAACCCGGGTTGCTCAAACCGAGTTGATAGTACGAACCTACGCATGCACACTAGCGTTTCGTTCATCAGGAGAAGAGTCAAACCGAGTCTGTGTCGGGTTTATTCGGGAATCTTCGTCAGTCCCGCTTCGCTCCCGTTCGTCCACCCGTCATCGGAACGCCGCGCCGCGTTTGTTCGGGTTCTATCGGTACATTTCGTCAATTTCCGTCCATTCGAGCGAGCCGAACGACCGTTTTGACTTGCGGGCTCACGGTTTCCGAGTAGCTCGCTCGAAGCGAGTTAGAGAAACTTCAAACCGACCCAAACCGAGTTGAGCATAACTCGGTTTGAACCGGTTTGGTAAACCGAGTTGACACATCTCTACCCTTGACAATTTCGGATTGTATGTATTGACATGTTAGCTAGAGTTTTAAACATATATCGTAATTATTATTCCACGTGTGCTATATCAAAAAAAAATATCATGAATATAGAGAAGTGCTATTTTAGACACAATAAGATTGAAAATAAAATTGATTTAACCTTACTTATCAAAGTTAAAGAATCTGTAAGACAGTTCAATTTTAGCCGAAAACCTACAGAAACTGTCGAAAATTTGCTGACTCGTATTGGAGCTAATGTTCAAAAAGTAGTGAAAAAAGGGAATAAAAAAAACACGGCCGATATACAGGAAATAGTGGTAAAAATTCACAATGGAGATACTTCTATACCACAAACTATTACTTGTTTAGACTTATTTTCCTTGCAAGGATCTGTAGAATTGCAGATACAAGATAACTTCTATGAAGCTGTGTTTAATGTACCTTGGATTGAAAGTTTACAATTACCTCACAGTATTTTGAGTGGGTTTGCAGTTTACCCTGAATATTTTTCAAGCCAAAACACAAATAAAAATGCATGCCAGTATAACTGGTACGTAGGTAGAGCTCATAATGACCAAGGCAATGTTATAAGCGATATACACATACAGTGGGAAAAAGTAGGAACTGGTTTTAATTATACACCCTCAGTACAAGACATAAGCAAGAGATTAAAATTGGAATGTATCCCCAGTAAGTTCTCTTCTAATTACACATTATTGAGGATAGTTCAATCTATATACCTATATAAAAGGCTAAACTGACTGACTGATGTATAAACGCACAGCCGAAACTACTGTTCCTAGAAACTTGAAATTTGGTATAGGGGTTCCTTTCATGATGTAAGTGAGCACTAAGAAAGGATTTTCCGAAAATCGACCCCCAACGGGAAGAAGTAGGGGGAGTAGCGGGAAACTAATTCTATGCGTACGAAGTCGCGGGCGTTCTCTAGTATTGAATAAATTCAATTGGGTACAGAAATAATAAGAACTATTCTGATTTAACCATTGATGATGATTCTCATTAAAATTACACATCATTGCAAATTTCATGGTTTTTAGTTACATGGTATTAGATGGTCACTTCAGCAGTGGACAAGTATACTCTTAACTTTTAATAAATAATTTTTATATAGAGAAGAAGAAATTTATGATTTTTGTAACTTGTGCAAGTTTTCAAAATATGTCGCACATAATATCTGTTATTATCTTATTATTTACATTTTAGGCAATGGAGAAACTACAGGACCAGCTGTTGAAGTTATTTCCAAGAATTTTATTGAAGCTGGCCCTGGTCATTGCCCATTTGAATCAAGGCACATGTTTACTTCATCTCTGCTATTGGGCAAAAGGTATTATGTGATTATTATTGTATATATTGCATTGTGATTTATATTTAAAACATGAATATTACTATTTCCAGCTTCCGTTGCATTACTTACAACATATTAGCAGACTTGTATTGTGACTCGGATTTTACCAGGAGTGTTCTTCACCCATATTGCCCTCCATATGCCCTACACATAGATTATAGAAAACAGTTAATAGTAAAGGAATTAAAAGGTATGAATGAATATTTTTTTTTTTTATCTTACTATTCAACTTGCGGTTTAAATGCCTTTGTCAATATAAATTTTACATGCCGGAGACACCATGTTGGCAACAAATAAGAATAAAAATTTGGTGTCATTATTTTATTTTTTAAGATTTAGAAAAAAAAAATGATTGCTGTGAACACTATTGGAACAAAGTGAAATATCTTGCCTCATGTAAGGTCTATTGACATGAAACAAACGGTTTTTTAATCCCAGCGCATTTCTTGTGTCAAAAAAAAAAAAACGAAAAATACACCAAACGAAAAAAAGTTTTTCTTCAAAAAAATCAGTTTATTTTTTGTAAATTCCTGATAATTCCCAATTTACTTAAAAATACGCCCATATTATCTCATGTTATTATTAGCTATAAATATTAGTGAACTCATCGTCCTCAATAAAAAAAAAATGCGTGTCTAATAAAAATACAATATTTTTGATGAGTGGTCAAAGATATTCTGTCGTTTATTATGTGTTGCTAATGAGTAAACAAAAATAGAACAAGGTATCTTCTTAATCTTGGTAAGTACAGCCTTAGTTTACAAACAGGAGTGTTGACAGGGCACTGCCCGCTTAACAGACACCTTACGGTAATAAGAATTAGACAAGATCCCCTCTGCCTGCATTGCGGCAAGGAGGAGACAAGCCAGCACGTCCTAGCCGAGTGTGTCAAGTACTCGTCACTGAGATATCGCACATTCGGGCAGGACGTGCTATCTAACAAAGTACTTAAAAGAATTAACCTACGGGACGCACTCATGTTCTGTAGGAAAACATGAAGATGGGATCCATGCTGGATGGGAGCGTCGCCGGACCCGTAACCTACGGCTCAACCAAGGGGAACCGGGCGGAATGACCGGAGGACCGATTTACCGCCCGCCTGATCCAGCCGGGCGTCCCCACTCATCATCATCATCATCATCATCATCATCATCATGTGTTGCTAATAACATATATTTTTTGTTTGGCGTATTTTTCGATTTTTTTTAATTTGTTTAACACATTATCATAGTAATATTAAGCCACTGTTTATTATGATTTTTATTTATATACAGTAGCTTAATTACCACATACCACATATCCAACTACTAAAATTACCATAGTTCATACAAACTTCCACCCCCTATTTTAACCCCTTAAGGAATGAGTTTCCAAAAATCCCTTCATAGTGCACCCCTAGGGTACCCAAGAAATATTCCCTTCAAATTTTAAGTCCCTAGGTCCAGCGGTTTAGGCTGTGCGTTGATCAATCATTCAGTCAGTTGTACCCCTATCCTTCCCTTCGGGAGTGATATTATCAAAAAACCTTAATACATATAAATAAATTTTCAATCGTCGACCTAAGTACAAAATTTAAAGATTCTAACTTCAAAACTGACGGACTTTCATAAAAAAATTCATCCATCTTTTTACCCCAAATATCCTTCGTTAACTAGTGGATCTCTACAACACTATGTAAGGTATCTACCTATGTGAAAATTTTTAAGTCTCTAGATCCAGCGGTTTGGGCTGTGCGTTGATATAACATTTGGAATTTAGAATTTTACATACACAAACATGAAAAAAATTAAGATCGGCAAAACATTTTATTTTATATTATTCTATATTTTTAAAAACAGATTTCAAAAGTGTTTGTAAAGATTCATTGACTTTCTCTGGATTCCGAGGTATAAATCTCACGGCATTCCACTATCTTGTTTCATCTCTATTAGTATCCAGGGACACACTGTACAGTCTGGACATCATCAACACATCAGTCTGTTGTTGTAACTTGCTGATTGGGGGCATTCAAAAGTTCAAAAGGCTAAAATATGTAAATTTTGTTTGTTTTCTTCCAGGGTACAATGGTGATGTAATATGTTTACAAGAGGTGGATAATAAAATATTCAAGTCATACTTGTATCCAATCTTGGGTTCTGAGGGACTTAAAGGTTTATTTTATAAAAAGGGGAAGGAAGTTGCTGAAGGACTGGCATGTTTTTACAGAGAAGACAAATTTAGGTAGTTAACTGTAATCTTTTATTATATAATAGATACTTTTAATAAATGACCCATTTTTTCTTTAAACCTATGCAATTTAAACTATTTCATATTTATGTTTCAGTTTTTTGGGAGATGAGCATATAGTTCTAGCTCAAGCACTTAGGAATAAACCCCATTTAAAGCCAATCTGGGATGCTGTACAATGTAATAGTCTTCTCTTGGAAAGAGTTCTAGACAGGTCAACTGTTGCTAGTGCAACTATACTCCAGTCACGTGACGCGCCAGATGAAATACTACTTGTTGGAAACACACACTTGTACTACCACCCTGATGCAGATCATATAAGAGTCATACAAGGAGGAATTGTTATCTACTGGCTGCAACAAACAAGAAATGATTTGAAAAAAAAGGTCTTGAAAGATTTAAAGCTATAAGTATTAATAAACTGATCTTGAGTCCACCACAATACAAGTCAAAAATGATTTTTTTTATGACTTGACCACGTGACGTTTACTAGGACATATCTGGAGAGATCAGTTTACTAATATAGGTAACGCTTTAACCTAGTCCTGCCCAAGCATTTTTAACCTATTTCCGATTTCTGCCCAATGTCCTCTATGAAGGACATTTTTGTATGGGTAATTTAAATTCCCATGCAGAACCTCTCTATTTGTTCTTAATAAAGAACATTGGGCAGGATGAGGTTAAGATTTATAAAAAAATATGTGAAGGCTTAACTACTTGGTTGCCAATCAACCTTTAACATTATACAGGGTGTCCTACGGCTATGTCACATGGAAGGAAAGAACTTTAAATATTGGAGTTAGGAAAATTTGCTGCATAGGGACTTTATTTTATTTTTAAAATATTAACCAAAATAGTTTTTTTTAATTTATTTAATGTTAGGTAATAATATACATTTAAATCGGTCAGTATGGGAGAGTCTAAACTATAAGACATACGAAGATCTGTTCTTAGGCACTGGTCCCACCGCCGACGTTGAGGGGGAAGCGAGTACACTGTACAGCCAGCGATCACATAAAAACAAACTTACAAACCAACTCTATCTCTTCAATACTCTTCATAAATTGTATAATATAATTACATGAAAGACCGAGCATCGCTCGGGTTGAAAGGACATTTTCCCGAAGATGACAACTTGACGCCCGCGAAAGCACCTATGTGGCAAATTCCGTCGAAATTACTCGTTTAATAGTATAGGATTACTTAGGCTAAACTGACTGTTCCTAGAAACTTGAACTTTGGTACAGGGGTTCCTTTCATGATGTAAGTGAGCACTAAGAAAGGATTTTCCGAAAATCGACCCCCAACGGGAAGAAATGGGGGGAGTAGCGGGAAACGAATTCTACGCGTACGAAGTCGCGGGCGTCCTACGTTGGCTGGTTCGATTCCCAGATGAAGAAAGCATTTTTTTATCAATCATTGAATGCAGTATTGCTAACTAATAATTAAAAAACAAAAAACCGCCTTCAAAAACGCCAAAAATAACTTCTACTACTAGGTACTTAGTAGTAGGTACCTATCCTATTAGGTTAGTCCAACTGAAGTCGGCTTTTTGTTGAAAATATTGTGGTCGCCGACTTCAGTTAGACTAACCTAATAGGATAGGTACCTACTACTAAGTACCTAGTAGTAGAAGTTATTTTTGGCGTTTTTGAAGGCGGTTTTTTGTTTTTTAAAACATTTATTTTATTTTACACTTTTTAGTGATCATAATAAGCTTATGTAGTCCCACTTTTTAGTTGATATATGAAACTTTAAGACATTTCAAGCTCGCCGCAAGCAACGCCGCGAGAAAATCATAGTCATTTTAAAATAATTAAATGTGCTTCGTTGTAGTCGCTCAACTATCTTAATCGAGATATCTTATCGCCACCCTTGAAATCGTTACCGTTGAGGAGTTCCGGTGGCCATCTGAGGTCTTCATCATTAGTTCCGCTTCACCAAGTGACACTTTCTGAATGCAAATGCTACATTTGTTACTAAAAATACTAAAATCGCTATATGTTTGCATACAATATTTGAGGAGTTCCCTCAATTCCTCACTGATCCCTTCATCAGATTCAGATTTGCTGACAATGGGACCACCTCGGAAGTATACTCTCTCAAACCAAAAAAGAATTTTTAAAATCGGTCCACAATTGACGGAGTAATCGGTGAACATACATTAAAAAAAAAAAAAAAAAAAAAAAAATACATACAGTGGAACGTATAACCTCCTCCTTTTTTGAAGTCGGTTAAAAATAAAATAAAGTCTCCATGAAACAACCAACAATATTTAAAGTACATTTTCTCTGTGTGATATAAATAGCCAATTTATAGGTAGGTATGTAAAATATTAAGCAAAAGTGAACTAAAATAATAACAGCTGTTACTTGTTTTGCAGCATCCCGATAAAAGGGTATCATTAGTTTTATGTGGCGACTTCAACAGTATACCATCATGTGGCATTTACCAGTTGTATACCACCGGTATTGCACCAAGATCCCTGCCTGATTGGAGTTCTAGTGAGTATTATTTATTCCTGCTATGATAAATTTACAAATATAAGGTGTATATTTAATACCTAATGCTCTATTTTAAGGAAGTGTACATACAATAAGTCATACAGATTGTGAAAAAAAAAGTTTTTAATGTTCGTGTTTTTCACTCATATCTAAAGTTAAATGGGTCTTAACAAGGTTTAGTGTAACTTTAGATATGAAATAGTATATTGTGTCACGAGGGAGCAAACCGAGCAAAATGACATATTTACGGCGAGGGCGTACATTGAATTCTGAATGAAGCTAAGGATTCTAAAATAAAATCTTGAGCGTAGTGAGGGATTCAAGCGTCAAAGCCCAAGGTGGAAATAATTTTGCTACTGTGTGACACAACTGACACATACTGCTTTTCACATCACCTATGAGGAAAATAAAAGACCTTAGTGTTGAAACAAATTTAATTATTTACACTCTCTAAAAGTGCTGTAATTATAAAATTTAACAAGAAAATTTGTGGTACCTATTTTGAAAACCGTACAGACCCTGTGACGGTGACAGATGTCACTAACATACAACTAATAGCTCCGTACCGCCCCACTCACTAGACCGAATTATAATATAAATATAAAAATATTTCGATACGTTAAGTACTTTCCGAAATATTGAAATTTTAACTTCGCTTACGGATTATGACGTGGATTATGAATTACTGTAATGGGCGGACGACGGATGCAATATGGTGACGAAAGCACAAGATGGATAAGACTTTTATTAAATTTCGGGTACTATTTATGTGTGAAAATATAGGTATTTTTTTTATTAACCAGTCCATATTTTGTATATTAAGAAAGTAATGAAGTATCACTTTACGAATATACCCCTCTCACGTCTGTAGATGTGCAGAGGTCATTTTCCCTATATAAGTAGATAGTGAACTATAAAAGGAATGCACTGAAAGTACCTGATAAAGAAAAAATATGATTATTTACTTCAACAATAATATTCTACATATAACTTTTTTTCTTAAATTAATTGTAGTCATATCCATATTACGGATATCGTTCGACATTATTTTGACGTAATTTGCATCCGTCGTCCGCTCATTAGATGCACTCATATAAGATTTGGCACGTTCACAACGAAGTATTGTTTTAACCGTAATAGATAGTTAGTTTGAATTTTCACAGCAAACGCCTTACTATGTATAACTTCTATCGATAAAAATAATACAATAAACAACAAATCCAATCCCAAGGTATCCATATCCGTACAAGAGACTTCAAAAAATGCTATTTTTTAAACCATTATATACGGATCGTATTTCTATAACGGCTTCTTATTTGGTATCTTAAATAAGCTTAAATAATAGTCTAAACTTAATAGTTTTCGGCCAACTAGCAATCTGAAGTAAAACTGCTACAAAAAATTATTACTCCAGTAAAATTGGGGATTCAAAGTACAGCGTAGTTTGCGTGAAATCCGGTAGTTCTGATTTTTTGCAGACTTATTTATGATGTTGGCCCTATGAATAATGCAAGCTTGTGACCTCGAGCGCCGAACGCAACTTTGTCAAAGTTAAAAAAAACCGCGAATATTTCGGACGTTTTTCAGATTTTGGCGATTATAACCCTAGGACTTGTTTGTGATAATATCTTCTTTTTAAAGCAGACTAAATTTGCTACCTACCATACGAGACTAGAATTGTCTCTGTTGACCCAATAGTTTTTGAGATAAAGCTTTTCAAAACTCATATTTTTTTCGAACTTCCCATTTTTTTGCAAGTAGTGCGTTCTGTTGGGGTAGTTCACTTTGTGATACCAGCACCAAATTTTAGTATACGTATCGGTTAGTGACATTAGAGGCTCAAGTTGTCAGAATAATTTTGTCTTTGCGAGAAATAAAAGGCTTTTTATTTATTTTATTTTTTGTTAAATATTGATAACCCTTTAAATATAAACAAAATTCAATATCTGTTCTGAGGCTCTACTTTGAAATCCGTTATTCGAAGTTCGTCTATTGCTATCCGTTTTGCTCTCGACGCGTCACTAATTCGCAAGAAAGTGACGGGGCGATCCGAAGTTCGAATTACTGATTTCAAAGTAGAGCCCCTGAATCAACTTCTTCGATTACTTCTTCGTGCATTGGTCTTCTTGGGGCTACGTATCTTGGCGTGTCACGTGAATCCGGACGCGAACGCAGGTACGGGCTACGTATCTTGCCGTGTCAAGTGTCACGTACCGGCCGTGTTCGTGAAATTTGTGTTCTTAGTACCGCCGCCGGGGTTAAGAGCACGTAGCTACGGGTCGGCGTGTATCACGGATACCCAGAGCCCTACTATGTATAGGTCAGTCAAACTGAAGTCGACGACTCACAATATTTTTAACCAAAGCCAACTTCAGTTGGACTGACCTATAGGTACCTACCATTTTAAAAGAAATTATTTTTTGCATTTTTGAAGGCGGGTAAATAGTTTTTACTCAAAAATGCTATGTAATCTTGCCATAACACCAGTAAAAAGGAGCCAGTAGGTTGACGTTCCTGGACAACTGGAAAAGTGTCCAGTAAAGTTGAGGTATTTCGAATTTGGAATCAAAAAGTGTCCAGTAAGTAAGTATGGAAATTCCATAACATATCATATTATTTGAATTTGGAACTATCTGTAAAGACTGTGACAAAAAGGCTACATATACTACATGAAAAGCTGATCATTCAGCTCCAAAAGTACCAGGGCATCATAAACCAAAAGCGTTATCTCGTTCAGACCAGACTACGCGCGATTTCTCTTCATTTCAGCATCGCTTGCTCCGCACCATCTCAGTTTTATGTGCGCCTAGTACATCTCGGCCGGTATGACGAGTTGTGAATCGTTAAAAAAACATAAAAAAAACCGGGTAAGCGACCTCATACTCGTCCAGGAAGGCTCACTTACTGGTCTTTGCAGTAATGTACTATAACTGGCTACCTATTACGGTAAAGAATATAATAGTCATGTGAGCTTGCTGAATCATATAGGAGAACGTAATGGCGTCACGCAATATTCGCGCGCCCAAACGCTGTATTTAAAATTGAGCTAAGTTTAAAATGTACGTAAAATCAATACTACTGGGTCTATTTAAATAAAATCAAAAGATATATATGTGCTTTACCGTAATAAAAGTTTAATTCGGTTTGGCGTACCTATTGACATTAAATAATGTATAGGTGAATAGGTACATTTTACATCCTACAGAAAATGAGAGAGAGCAACACATACTGAATGAAAATTGAAATTGTATGTTGTTGTGTAAATGTTTAAAATGCATTGTATAGGGTAGGGAAGGGTAGGGTGGGGTAGGGTTCGAGGAATTTTAGTGTTCTACTTTCATTTTGTAGCAAATATTCGTGCCTTATAGGATAACCTATGTATATACCATTTTCAGTGTGTGTTGCTCTCTCTCTCTCACACACACACACACACACACACACACACACACACACACACACACACACACACACACACACACACACACACACACACTTTCTGTATGTAAAAATTGATAGAAACTGATTGTATATTTACAATATAACCGCCTGTTGTAGTTCAAGTGTACTGTTCCGTGTTTTGTTTTCTGGTGTTCAATAAAGAGTATTTGTATTGTATTGTATTATAATATCGGGGGCACGTTTAATAAAGCTACAAGTAACAATTTTACAGGTCTAAACTGGCAACACTGCTCAAATGGCTGGTCGTCATTGGTCGAGGTTGTGTCAAATGGAAACTTGTAACCTGTAAATTTTAATTTGTAATTTTATGAAAGGCCACTGATTGCATATTTTGTGCTTGTAGAACCCGAGGAAGAAGTTCAGACTTTGATTCTTGAACAAGAAATCCCGCTAGGCAGTGCTTGTGGGACACCACAATTTACTAATTTCACTGCAGGATTCGCGGACTGCTTGGATTATATTTATTACGAAAAATCAAACATTGAAGTTGAACAGGTTTGTATTCGTGTCTTCGTTTTCATCAATTTTCCCATTTAATGAAAACGTGGATTCCATCTGTTTCGATTCGAATGATTGTTTGTTCGAATTTTAAAAAGCATGCTGTTGTCAACGCCGAACTTTATTACAAATATTTTCGTTTTGCTTAATGGTCATGCATGTTGCGTAACGGTAAATGGTATTTTTACACGACTGCCCAAAAAAAGGAGTGTAATGTTTTCAGGGTTCATGTATGTATGTATGTATGTACGATTCTTTCCACCCTAACTTCTAAACGCCTGAGCCGATTTCTATTCCTGACCTAAACTTTTAAAATTGAAATAACAACAATGGTAAAATGACAATTATTAACATAGGTCGGTATATCGACGACAGTATAAAAAATGCAGTCGGGTTTTTAAAGTTTGCTTTTCATTTAGTTATTGTTGTAAAAAACGGGCATAAATCAAAATAATAATAAGTATAAAGTATATAAAGTATGTTATATTGATTTCAGGTTGTTCCATTCCCCAGTCTCGAGGAACTACAAGCTCATACTGCCTTGCCAAGTATAGTTTTTCCATCAGATCACATAGCTTTGATTTCAGATTTACGATTTACGCCATAGCAATATAAAATATATATAAATATAGTATAATTTTTATATTAAAATCTATAGTAAGAATGTTTATGAATAAATGTGTTTGAAATCGTAACTAAAAGCCTTCATTTTGAAATAATCAACACTAATAATCTATGTATACTAATATTATAAAGAGGAGGCGTTTTTTTTTAGTTTTGTGCCTATGTTTTTAACGAATAAACTCAAAAACTACTGACCGATTTTAAAAATTATTTCACCATTAGAATGCTACATTGTCCCTGAGTAACATAGGCTACCGTTTATCCCGGAAAATTTAAAATTTCCCGAGGGAATAACGATAAATCGAAATCTACGCGGACGAAGTCGTGGGCAGGAGCTATGAAATGTTGTGTGTATATTTTAATGGGTTCCTGGATGGTTTTAAAATACAATTGGACCTGGTAGGTGGCGCTGCTGTCGGTATGTCACCAACTTCTCCTAAAAGGCTGGACCGATTTAAATGAAATTTTGTGTGTATATTTCAATGGGTTCCTGGATAGTTTGAAAACACAATTGGACCCGGTAGGTGCACTGCTGTCGGTATGTCACCAACTCTATGTTATGTTATGTTATGTTTTATTTAAGTGTATTATTGTTGTGAATAAATGTTTTACTTACTTACTTACTTACTCTTCCTAAAGGGCTGGAGCGATTTGAATGGAATTTTGTGTGTATATTTCAATGGGTTCCTGGATGGTTTGAAAACATAATTGGCCCGGGTAGGTGGCGCTGCTGTCGGTATTGTTACCAATCACCTAACTCTTAAACGGCTGGATCGATTTGGATCTGAGATGGCGGCCATGATGTTTTTCGAAAAAGTCGTCATGGGTATCAAATTTGGCATTTTAAGGATGATTTCCACCAAACGGCTCGCATCGCATCGGATCGGTACGGATTTTACAATCTTTAAACTATATTAAATCATGTCCACAGTATTTAAGGTCTATATTACTGAGCCGCACGCAGCAGCTTGACGGCGGGCGTCTTCCGCGACGCGCGATCGGAGCCGTAAGTATGCTGCGACACGCGATCAGCTCCGTTCGCTTCCGATCGGCCCCGTTCACTTGTCGTCGTGTGCGATCGGAACCTTTCGGCCGTGACCGGACGAGCCCACTCATTCTCGAAAGTGCACCTAACACGTGGTAGGAACGAAACTATTTGACTGAGTGCGGTTACGTTCGCAAGCAACCGTACGGTGCCGATCGTGTGCGTCGACATCCTATCGACCGCTAACGGCTGTTATCGCCCGATCGTATGCGTCGACATGCCGCCGGACACGATCGGTGGTGGCCGCATCCGTTCCGATCCATTGCGGGCCGTTTGGTGAAAATCATCCTTAAGATAGCGGGTATCGTGTTTCATGTTTACGGGGATGGCAATTTCAAAAATGATAATTATCAAATTTGGAATTCAAGATGGCGGCCATGATGGTTTTCTAAAAAGTCGTCATGGGTATCCTGAGGCTCTACTTTGAAATCCGTAATTCGAACTTCGTCTATTGCTATCCCTTTTGCTCTCGACGCGTCACTAATTCGCAAGAAAGTGACGGGGCGATCCGAAGTTCGAATTATTGATTTCAAAGTAGAGCCCCTGTTTTATGTTTTCGGCGATGGCAATTTCGAAAATGTTGTCAGATTCGGAATTCAAGATGGCAGCCGTGGATGATTTTCGAAAAAGTTGTAATGGGTATATTGGGTATCGTGTTTCATGATTTTCGGCGATGGCAATTTCGAAAATGACGTCAGATTCTGAATTCAAGATGGCGGCCATGATGGTTTCGAGAAAGTCGTCATGGGGGTATCGTGTTTCATGTTTTCGGGGATGGTAATATCGAAAATAATGTCAATTTCGGAATTCAAGTTGGCGGCCATGATGTTTCTCGAACAAGTCATCAAAGGGTGTCGTGATTCATGTTTTCGCGGATGGTGCATTCGAAAATGATGTACCTATTGTCATATTCGGAATTCAAGATGGCGGCCATGATGTTTTTCGAAAAAGTCGTCATGGGTATCGTGTTTCATGTTTTCGGGGATGGAAATTTCGAAAATGATAAAAAACTTGGAATTCAATATGGCGGCCATGATGGTTGTCGAGAAAGTCGTCATGGGTATCGTAAATGTTTCATGTTTTCGGGGATGGCAGTTTCGAAAATAATGTCAGATTCGGAATTCAAGATGGCGGCCATGAAGTTTTTCGAAAAAGTCGACATGGGTGTCGTGTGTCATGTTTTCGCATATGGCGAATTCGAAAATGATGTCAGATTGGGAATTCAAGATGGCGATATAGCTTAGGTCCTTGATAGGGCAGGGGCTCTACTTTGAAATCAGTAATTCGAACTTCGGATCGCCCCGTCACTTTCTTGCAAATTAGTGACGCGTCGAGAGCAAAAGGGATAGCAATAGACGAAGTTCGAATTACGGATTTCAAAGTAGAGCCTCAGGTTAGTTTTAATAGGCTACTTGCCTCATATTAAATTTGGCTTAATAAATTAATATTTTCTTTAGTATTAGACTTAAGAAACCAATATTTATCGATTTCAGATATTAAAAGTGTAAGATGGCTACATATTTTTTATTTAAAAATTGGTCATTTTTATTTTTTATTTTGAACTCTGAAAACGCTGTCGGGCATGTTGTGACGTCATAGGACCTTAAGCAAACTTCATGTCGGTTCTTATACGAGTGAAATTCGCAATGGTATAACCTGCAAGTATTCTGAGGCTCTACTTTGAAATCCGTAATTCGAACTTCGTCTATTGCTATCCCTTTTGCTCTCGACGCGTCACTAATTCGCAAGAAAGTGACGGAGCGATCCGAAGTTCGAATTACTGATTTCAAAGTAGAGCCCCTGTGCTGTGACATGACATTGTCATTTATGACTCATGGACTTTTGAGGTTGTGTTATGATCGTAGTCGTTTTAATATTAGTAAAAACCTAATCTGTGTGTTTTTGTAAGTCTAAGGCCTGAGTGGACGCTCGAGTTGAGCGTGCAGCGGGGCGGGGCGTGCGGCGTGCATGTTAAACAAATGAAACCCATACTGGTGTCCTGAGTGGACGCTGCACGAATGTGGTGGACGCTTGCCCGCGACGCTGCCCGCCCCGCTCAACGCCCCGCTTCGAGCGTCCACTCAGGTCGTACACTTACTATATTTTCCATGTAAACTGGTGGAAGTCATGGTTTTTATTAATAAAAGTATCGAGGTTTCGAAAATGATAAATGTTTATCTAGGTATATGTCAAATGCTCTCGTCAACTGTCAAACAAATGTTTGTTTTCGGCCCGTATGACGTCACAGCACAGATAATCTATAGACTAATATGGCTGTAAGCGTTTTCGCCCGTTAACGAAAACTAAACTTTTAAAATAAAGTTTTGCGGTCTTGTAGGTCCTAAAAAAATGTGGGTTTTTTTTTTTCATCTAATCGGACAATAATTAATCTGTTTACGTTGTCATATGGTTGTCATCCTTTATTCCTTTCAGTTTGTATTCATTGAAGTGTGCGTACACAAAAGCTACTACAGAAACACATTTAGTTCTCCATATACGAACTACATGGCGCTAGCTCTGGGGCTCTACTTTGAAATCAGCAATTCGAACTTCGGATCGCCCCGTCACTTTCTTGCGAATTAGTGACGCATCGAGAGCAAAAGGGATAGCAATAGACGAAGTTCGAATAACGAATTTCAAAGTAGAGCCTCTGACTTGATTTGACACTCTGTATCGAAGTCAATCGAAGTGTTGTGCCTTAACCCTTTGAACGCCAAGAACCACTAAAAAGGTCGTGTACTGTCGTGCCTACCACGCCATCGACCTATATAGTGGTCACAGATGCAGTGCAAAATTGATTTGTGACGTAAGGTTGACATTCGCCGTGGTTTTCCGCTGTCATTGGCGTGTGAGGACGACGTCAATGGCGTTCAAAAGGTTAATAAAGAGCTAAAGTTTATTACGTTGTAAGGGGTAATCTCTGGATCCACTGACCCGATTTTAAAAATTCTTTTACGAATAGAAAGCCACATTATTTGTGACTGTCGTAGGCTATATTTTATCCCAAAAAGAAAGTTTATTGCCCTACAAAGTGGGCACGGGAACAGCTAGTAATATGTATTATAAAGAGGATGAGATGTGTATTTTGGTATGTTTGTAACAAATAAACTCAAAAAATAATGGATATGGATACATTTTTTTTTCACCGTTATTATGCTACATTATCCCTAAGTAACATAAATAGAAGCAAAGCGAGGGCGGGTCGCTAGTCTACACTATAATTATAATAATATTATGAAGAGGAAGGAAAGATTTGTTTTTTTTTGTTTGCATTGAATAGGCTTCCTTCTTCTTTCCCCATTAGAATCCTACATTATCCCTGATAAACATACGCTATGTTTTATTTCTCTGCGCGGACGGAGTTGCGGGAAACAGCTAGTCATTAATAATATAAATAAAGAATGTTCATCTAATAAATAGGTACACATCAACGTCATGCAGAAACATGTAATTTATTTTTCTGTGGAACTCCAACTAGGGTTTGTATTTTAAATCTGCAATATGGATTTGCCAGATGGTGAACAGTGGCACTACTTTGAAAATCGAAGGTTGTAGTTACGTTAGCTCCGTGCTTCGTCGCTTTATTTCTATTGAGTTATGTTATGATGTTGAATGGCGGCGGAGTGAAACGGGTAGGGTAACCAAAACCTCGAGTTTAGGTAGTGATTTATGGTACTAACTACTACCCAACTAGGTACTTTGAAAATCGAAGTTCGAAGTTACGTTACCTGCCAATATACTTAGTCTGTAATGACAAGTGAAAAGGACGGAGCATTTGAAGTTTCGGATTTTGTGGTTTATAGATAATGTCGCTGTCAATAGAACTTGCGAACTATGTAAACAAAACCAAACGAACCAATACACGATGATTACTCGATAATCACGCAAGTACTTTTGAAGATAAAGTGAGGTCTTTGCAACGATTTATACGCCAAATCATTATTTTCATATTATGTTTAAGATTAAATAACTATTAATTATACGTTATTTTTAATAAAAACACTTGGTGAATATTTGAGGTTATGTGTCAAACAGTACTAATTTGTTTAAGTACATAGTTCGCAAGTTCTATTGACGGCGACCGTTGTAAGACGTATTCTGTAAATATTATCAAAATCTGTGAACGTTCACGAAGCTACAATTTACAAATTACAAGCGGAACCCTCTTTCTAGCAAAACGAGTTAGAAAGAGACATCCGCTTGTAATTTGTAACTTGTAGCTTCGTACAACGGGCCCCTGTGGCCCGTTTCACGAAGCTACAAGTTACAAATTCGGAAAACGTATGTATGCGGCGGCCGCGGATGTCTGAATGCGAAAAACGTATTCGGAAACCATATACGGAAAACGAATGTATGTGGCCGGCCTTAACGTGCCTTTAACGCTTATCCACAGTATAAGTAATAGTACAATGCTTATCTTATTGAGTCTGTGGAAAAGTTGATGTCATTGTGCGATTTTTTTATTCTACCCAATTCTACCTCTACTCTACCTAATTTACCTTACCTTTATACAATACAAAGAGAATATAATATAGTCACTTCACTTACCTTATAATCCGTGATCCGTGGTTCTCCTTTATCTACCTTGGTATTTACGTTGTATCGTAGCTCTACTTTGTAAGTTTATATAAAAATTAAATCAGTTCATCGTTATAGTTTTTGTGTGTACAGAATTTACGGTATTACCGAGTCCAGCTTTAGAATGTCGCATAAAATATATTCTAAATCTGGTTACTACGTTTTTGGAAAAAGTTACCTATGCAATACGTTTTTTGGTAAGCAAGCATATTAACAAAATTACTATATTAGTAAGGTATTTTATTATGTACCTTTGTTGAACTTTGGTTTATGTTAAACAGGTGGCACTAATCAAGTGGGTAAAGCTATACATATCTCGACAAATTTACGATTTCCACAAGTAGTAGCCCTAAAGCTACCCACTAATGTGGTAGACATAAATGCTGCTGAAATGGGTCGATTTTCGCCCTCAAGAGAGAGGGACATATCTGGCCCAGTTATCAATTCATTCTACAAGAAACAAGAATTTACACAGATCGACATTACAAGTCAACCAGATCCGCATGTCAATAAATATGATTGTCGCGGGGCTGTGAGCCTATCGTCCTCGATGCAAAGCAACGTTCCAAGCCCCTTCAGTGGTAATCACACTCACCTGGGCATGCCAGGCTCCCAGTGGGGCCAAGGTAGCAAGTATTTGTCGGACCATCTTCATAGTGCTCATTACCTGACACTGAGAAATGAATACAGGAACAAAGCCTTCAGCTCGGGTATGTGTCCTAGGAGTACTTGTTGAAGTTTGTCATCTAACACATACGAGAATATTTTTGTAACTTCATTTTGCATGCTTAAGATGGGTGGTTTGTTACATACTAACAATTCTTATTCTTTATACTAATACTGGTATCACAAGCATTTGTTTTAATGTTATTGTTACTTTTCCAAAGCATAGCTGTAACATTTGGAAGAAGATATATGAGCACTGATGAGAAGCCTCCATTGAGCGCCAAAGAGAAATTGAAAAAAGCTGTTAAAGAATATGGTTCCACAGTGATAATATTTCATATCACAATTTCTCTCTTTTCATTGGGGGGATGTTATCTACTAGTATCTAGGTATGGTATCAAAATTATAGTTTATTTTGCTTTGATTTTATTTCAATTAATGTTTGTGGTCTATCATTATTGCATGTCAATTAGTTATTGGGTATTTCTCAGAGCGTTTGAAACGCTGTCACAACTGTGGCTACAATTTTGACGATTTTCTGAGGAAAAGCTAAACATATTTGATAAGAATTGTAAGCAGAGGCCCGTTTCACGAAGCTACAAGTTACAAATTACAAGCGGAAGCCTCTTTCTAACTCGTACTGCTAGAAAGAGAGTTCCTCTTGTAATTTGTAACTTGTAGCTTCGTGAAACGGACCACAGATGTTGAGTTCTACAGAATAGCCGCAAATGGCATTCGAGTCTACAGGGAAGCCATCAATAATGTGACCACGGTTGTGACAGCGTTTCAAACGCTCTGAGAAATACCAATTGCATACTTTTCTAATCAATCTTTTATTATTATATATTTACTTCTTTCATAACATTAAAAAATATTATGATACACGATGATTATTTCCATTTTAACACTTGGGATATCTCGGTTTTAATGTTAAAGGTTTTTGTTTTCACATAGATTATATAAAATCATAGAAGTTACTTACATAAAATATTCAAACATGTCAAAATGTATTGCAAGTTTGCAATAATGCCATTAAATGCGAAGACAAATTTTTAATTGAAGAATAGAAGCTGGATATGTTTAGTGACAGTATTATAATCAATGTCTAATTCAGACAGTGAAGGGGATTGAGTGTGTATGATTTCAGTATTAATCATACAATTATACATTATATTATTGTAAATAATACTTTTAAAGGAGTAAATTCCTTTGTACTAATTTAATATAAATTTATGTTTTTAGTAACGCTATTTAATAATTAAATCTACATTACTGTTTTAGACTGTTGAGTGTGCATTATGATATTATGAATATGCAGCAATGTGTCTCTATTCACTTGCACTTCTGATCTCTCCTGGTGAATGTCGAAAATTGCCAAGTGTCAAAGTCCAATTAATCGTAATGTAACTAATTATGATGTGTAACTTTATCAGTCAAAAGTCAGCTCAAAAGACAATAGTTAATTTTTTCAACTAAGGAATACATAAAATAACAATAATAGTTTTGTAACTTACTGTAAGAGCTGTCTTTCCTTTCAAATGACAACATTCCTGAATTTTGATTCACATTGTTTTCAACCTATTCTTTGTGTGTAAAGCCAGGGTGTAATGTAAGTTATTTTAGGGAACCCTAAGAAAACTGTCATAGTCAACTTAAAGAGAGATTAATACTAACCCTACATATGCAACAAATACCTAGGCACCTCTGATTTGGCTTGGGTCTTTGAAAACAGATATTGCATTATGTGGGGGAGGTTAATAGCAAATGGTCTGGCTGTATTTAACTGAAGCCTGTTTCTGGTCACTGACTAATATAAAATATGTATTTATGCTCAATTAATGTCCTTGACTTCGGAGCCATAAAGTTATTTGGTGAGCACTGTTCATTGTGTATGACCAGAAATGTTTTTATTGTTTTGTAGTTATTTCTTAGTGTCTAATGACATATATATTTTTTTTACAGCGGTGTGGATCTAGTGGAACTTATGAAGACCCTGAATATTGGAGAGGGAGCTGTGGCAAAATTAGCGACTTCTAACGCGGGCACTTTTGTCATAGCATATGCAGTACATAAAGTTTTTGCTCCATTAAGGATAGCTATCACATTAACAGCGACACCTTTCCTGGTGAAATATTTAAGAAAAGTAGGAATATTAAAAAAACAAATAAATAGTGGTGGTGGGAATGGGAAATGATCATATCTTTATTATTCATTAGTTACCTAGATTGTTTATGAATTTCGTATTAAATGGTGGTAGTTCGTATAGATACAGTAATATTAAGTTCCTTTTGACGCAATATGATTTTTGTTACAAAAACATGTTAAGTGCCAACATAGTATACCCTCTAAATGTCTTTCCAGTCTTTCTGTAGCCGTCTCTTTACCTCGAGAATTTCGAAACTTCAGACTTTGGGATGAAGTTGGCAATAAAAATGTAGGGATATAAGCAGGGCACTGTTCTATATGAAGTTGGCAACATGCTCCAATTTTAACCTATTGGTCCTAAAAAGAGATGTTAAAAATCGCTAGGTATTTGTTTTGTTAATACAGTCAAGTACACATATAATTATGGGACATCAAGGGACCTGCAAATATGTCTCACTTAAAGAGGTATTCCACTTACCCAGTGTCTCAGATATCCAGGTATAAATAAATATCTGTCTCATTTACAGGGGGTTCCATTCCATTAATAGAGGTGAGAATAGAGGTGGTTTCAGTTAGAGATGTGCGATTATCAAATAAAATAACGTATTTTGTAAGTAAATGTTTTACATGAGTTGTATTCTTTAAAGATACTTAATAAATAAAAAAAAAAAAAAAAAAAAATGATGCTTTGATCCATTGGCTGCAATTAACTTGTCGTATTAGCATTTAGCAGGCAGATACACAAGTTTTATGTGGCTTGGATCGGTCATATTATTGTGAGCTGTACAGTACAATTGTCAACAAACATAAAAAAATCGCTTCTGGGCCTTCATTACTTGATCCAAAACCAAAATGAAACTAATTGACCTCTCATTTAGGCCCACTAGCCAAGTGCGGAATTTGCGGGTAATGGGTAGACTAAGAATTAGTAAACAACGGAAATTTATCTGTCCATGTCCAAGTTAGAGAGGTAATAAATTGCCGTTTTCTCTCTTACAGAGGTCAATACCGATAAAATTAAAAGAAAACAATTGAGCAAAAGTATTCTTTTAAATATAGTCTCAGTAAAAGAGGTAAATACACTCGCTGTTTCTATTATAGAGGTAATTGTGACGTTAGGTTCCGAAGTCAAACTATGAACCCTTATAGTTTCGCCATGTCTGTCTGTCCGTCTGTCCGCGGTTTAACCCTTTATAAGGCATAAAGATCTATTAATGAAAAGGAAAACTATTTATGTTTCTCCAGATAGGTTTTTATTATTTTTTACAAGTCCAATAAAATTATAAGAAATATTAAAAAAAAACATGGTGGTAAAAATATTCCCTTTGCCTGTACAGATACAGTATTAAGCAGCTTATTTCTTGTGGAATGCACTAAAGCATGGTGTAATGCAGAGCGGAGCCAATAGGTCAAAATACTGAAGAATCTTTCACCCCATAATTATGATAATCCCTAAGAAGGCTCTTTAGTCTTTTTTCGTCTAAGTTTGTCCATTTTTCAGCTTTGCCATTCTTTGATAATTAGTTAATGTTTATTGGATATTATAATCAAATTTAATAAAATTAAAATGAATGCACTTAATTATAAATTTGTACGCCGGTTTGTTGGCATAATGTGGCGACCTTATGACTGTATCATTTTAAGACCTTTATGTAAACCCACAATTAACAAATAAAATATTCATTTCATTTCATTTCATTTGGTTTGCTCGGCCTATAAGTTTGTTGAAATATTATGGTATTCATAGATTCTAGGCAGGCAAAGGGAATATATTTCCCACCATAAATAAACAATATATTTAAAATATGCTAAGGCCCAGATTAAAAAAATGCATGATATTACATATTCTATACATTAGGAAGCAAATATAATAAAAACTTGGAATTTTCAAGTTGCAGAAATCGGAAATATATAAAGATGTATCAACAGGTACAGAAACTCACCTGTTTTCATACTGGCAACCATTACAGATCAAAAAAGTAATATGGCAACCTGTCCCCACTCTCAGGGAAAAATCTTGATGGGACTTCCACGTACAATGTTGCCATAGACAAAAATCCGATAACTTTATTTATTTCAGAAAAATATATACAATGGTATGGTGGGAAAAATGTTCCCTCTGCCTTATAAAGGGTTAACTCTGCGAGCTGTAATTTGACATATAGGGGGAAGCGGGGCAGTTTGATGCACGGGGTACAATAATACACCGGCACTATTTCGTTAAAAACAAATGGTAGTAATATCGAAATATCACTAAAACATGACTATACACATAAACATAAGCGGGCTTGACAGCTGTAAACGCATCGCTAGGTTGTTGTTCTTTAGCATATTCACAAGTAAAAAAGTGTTTTTAGTGTAGCTTACTAAAAATATTCTCCTTATGTACCTACCTAATAGTTAATTGTTGCAGTGTTCTGTTTATTGGATATTTGAAATACCAAATATTAAGTTATTTTATTTCCTTGTCAGGATTGCATGTTTAACTTTTTAAAAGTACACTGGTTTCATTAATATACATTTTTTTTTTTCGAATATAACCATTGGGGTACTTTGATACACAAAGGTACGGGCCACATTGGTGCTATCAATGTTTGAGCAGCCGAGTCCACAATGGGCGAGCAACCTCGTCGAGGCGGTTTCGGGCGGCAAAGGCTCGGTCAGTTTGAACGTGCCTCGCGATGTCCCAAGGTGCATAATCATACATACATACAAGACATACATACATGAACCCCGAAAACATTACATTCTTTGTTTTGTTTGGGCAGTCGTGTAAATAGTGGTAACTCGGGGTGACAAGTTATTATTTTTATTCAAAATTGATCAAATCCTGGTCGTCTTGGTACCTGTGTTATACCGTTAATATAATAAAACCACATCTAATTATAAAAATGTTATAAATGCGAAAGTGACGGCTGAAATGATCTTAATGAAATTGAGAAGAAGGATTTATCGCGAGGAAGGACTACAAATACTCTTTATCCCGGAAAATTGGTCATATCCCGAGGGAATTTGGAGGGAATACCGACCTTTACGCGGACGAAACAAACTAAAAAGTAGGCAGTTCGCCTTAGAGTCTTCAGTTGGAGCGTTAGTTGCCAACCTAGGGCTTTCTGCAGATAAGAAGATAAACCAGTAAATGGTATGATTTTATTCATTTTAGATTAGTTATTCTCATTAACACGCCTATCACCTGACCGTACCGACCGTCTCAGTACTTACCAGAAGATTCAATTAAATATTTAAAGTCCGATGATGTTTCAAAACACTTATATGATCGTTACGTTAAAACACTTGAAGTAAGGTCACCCAATCACCCAGTCTTCCGCCATTGTATTACCTATTTTTTTTAGGGTTCACCGAAGGGTATCGAACGGGACCCTATTAATATAATCATACGCTATCCGTCTGTCCGAACTATAAAGAGCTGTCTTTTGAGCCGTAACGGGCAGCGGATTGATGTTTTTAAAAGTACCTACCAATGTGATTTTTACTAGACCCATGTTAGGTTTCTTAGATAGAACATAGGCTCGATAATCCCTACTTTGAAAATCGAAATTCGAAGTTACGTTAGCTCCATTCCTTTCTTTCGATATAGTTTCGAATGACAGGGGGAGCTAACGTAACTTCGAATTCGATTTTCACAGTAGGGCCTCAGAGTTTCGTTTTGTACCTCTAAATACAGGACACACTAACACACAAGTGAATAATATAGAAAAGTAAAAAATAAATAATCTCAAGGAAGAACGAGCGTGCCATCAAACAGCAAATTTTTTTTTGTTGATTTTTCTATCAATGACAGCTTCTATACGCATCAGTGCGCAAAACGCAGGACGTCATAATTGTGCTTAATGGGGTATGTTTTATAAAGTTACAAATTTATGTAAGTACAAATTAAAATTTACAGGTTACAAGTTCCTATTTGACACAACGTCGACCAATGACGACCAGCAATTTGAGCAGTGTTGCCAGTTTAGACCTGTTAAATTGTAACTTGTAGGTTTATAAAACGTGCCCCTGTGGCCCGTTTTACGAAGCTACAAGTTACAAATTACAAGCGGAACTCTCTTTCTAGCTAAGGGAGTTAACAGGTCTAAACTGGCAACACTGCTCAAATGGCTGGTCGTCATTGGTCGAGGTTGTGTCAAATGCAAACTTGTAACCTGTAAATTGTAATTTGTAGCTTTATAAAACAGGCCAATGGTGGTTTAAGCATAAGCACACCTCTTACCTAAGACGTATATTGGTCGCAAAGCCGCAGGGATACCGAAGTGTGTCACCAAAAACTGTCGTTATACAGTGCGACACAAAAGAGTAGAAATTAAATGAAGGCGCCACTTTCTACGCAACTGTCACATTTTTGACGTAAAATGCTTAAATATGGGAGAAATTTAGTATGGATTTTTTAGTTCCATTTTATTTAATTTCTACGCTTTTGTGGGCCGGTTTTATAAAGCTGAGACCAAATATACGGCAGTTAATATATTTTTTCTACTCGCGTACTATAAACCGCTAATATTGATATCGTTAATGGTATCAGAATACCACCTATAGCGTAAAAACAATGCTATAATAAAGTTTGTCATGGTAATAACCGTAAAGGGAGAATAGAATAGAGTGGGCATTGGACTAGTACCAGGTGGGAAGTCTGAGATGCGTTTATACAAAATTACGCATGTATAACCGAGATGCACTTACCTGTCCCTCTCGCGCGTATACGTTTTCGACGTGTATGCCACAAAAAATTGAGGCAAATAAATCCTGACAGCGGATGCGAGTCGTCTATACCTATATACTCGTTCTATACTCTGTTTACGGTGATAACAGTTGTACAATAATAATTATTATTATAGCATTGTTATTACCATGGTTACGGTCATTCCGGATATCAGTCTTGGCGTTTAATAAACACTTGACATCCTAATTTGTATAAATAAACAGTTAAACTAAAAATAAATAATTAATATCCATCGATTTCAAACATCAATAAAAATTTAAAATCGTGACTTAAAAAACTTTCAAAGAAATTAAATTATTAGGCATTTGAACTCTACGGAATTCAATAATATACTACAATAATCGCGGGCCTCGGCTTGAATGTTCATCGTCGGCGATCAACATGATCAATATCACTTGAATCAGACGTACCTATCCAAATTGTTTTACAAAAAAATCTAAAGCACTATTTTCCAAATTATGAATTATCGTGACTTAAAAAACTTTCTAAGAAATTAAATTATTAGGCATTTGAACTCTACGGAATTCAATAATATACTACAATAATCGCGGGCCTCAGCTTGAATGTTCATCGTCGGCGATCAACATGATCAATATCACTTGAATCAGACGTACCTATCCAAATTGTTTTACAAAAAATCTAAAGCACTATTTTCCAAATTATGAATTATTATTGTTGTAAATAGTTGATAATAAACTACATAAAGCACGACATGTCAAAGCAAACGGTTCGTAAGTTTAATCCATGACACCGGTCTCGGTAACCGCCTGTGGCCCGTTTCACGAAGCTACAAGTTACATATTACAAGCGGAAGTCTCTTTCTATTTCGTACTGCTAGAAAGAGGGTTCCGCTTGTAATTTGTAACTTGTAGCTTCGTGAAACGGGCCACTGGGGCCTGTTTTATAAAACTACAAACTACAATTTACAGGTTACAAGTTTCCATTTGACACAACCTCGACCAATGACGACCAGCCATTTGAGCAATGTTGCCAGTTTAGACCTGTAAAATTGTAACTTGTAGCTTTATAAAACGTGCCCCTGCAGTAAAATATTACTGAAAAATTACTAACGGACCGTTATAAAACGCAAATTACACGCAGATCAAATTTACAACAATAAGATACGAAAATAAACAAACGGATTGTTTTAAAACCGGCCCTTACTTTACTCTATGTCACTTCGACAATCAACGGCCGAACCCTATATTCAAACCGCGGACAGATAGGCTTACTTCGGTGGGCGAGTCCGACTCGCCTTGACCCGTTTTTATTTGAAATAGTTACTTAATCAATAGTATCAGTACAATGGTTACTACAAGTCACTAAATTCGAAACTTTAGATACCTACCCCATCCCTTTCACTTCGTGACTAAATCGAAAGAAAGGTATTGAGCTAACGTAGCTTCGAATTTATATTTTCAAACTATTTACATAGTTCAAGGGTCCTACTTTGCTACAAATATACAGGATGATTGATAATGTGACTTTTGAGAAGCGCATAATATAACTTATTTGCAGTATTTTAGGTCATGTATGTACCTACCCTATCCTAAAACCAACCTACTTTCCGAGTTATTGAAGATAATTTTTTTTTTATTTTTTTTTACACATTCTTTGTGGACTAGTCGTATGGTATCTCATAATGGCACAAAGTTAAAAAATACGAATAAATACATATTTTATGCTAGGATATATACAAATTAAAAAAAAATGCAGTTTCTTCAGAATTTCTCGTTTTTTTTTTTACAATTGTTTGATTGCTAAAAGCCTTCCTTGATTCATTAGATTACGTAGACAGTTACGTTACCATTCTGAAGCGGTATTTTTATAAAAATATATACTTAATAGGATTTAAAGAAGCCAAGTTAGAATTTATACTTGAAAAAAATAATCGGGAAATAGGTATCGTCAAATATCATACAATTCTACTTAATAGGTACCTGTTATAATACATTGAAACCATAACTCGGAAAGTATTGGCACAGTCGTATTGGTTTTTAGAGTCTTATAATGCTGCATCATGATTTAAATAAAATACTGAAAATTAGCTGTACTACAGGGGTTCTCAATGAATACCTACTTACCTCATAATGATACCAATGCAACGAACGACAATATTAAAAAAACTGACACTGACAGTTCCAGATTCCCTTGTTCCCTACCCTACCCTGTAGACAGAGTTCACAGAGTATGATGACGTGAACACCCTCCCTTACAGGACAGGGCCCTTCCTTACATACAATACAAGTTACAATTTGTGCTATGGGTGGGTCTGACAGATTTTAATTTAATTGTTATTGTGCTGTGCTGTTGAAGTGTTGAATTGGATGAGTCATCAATTGGCAAAATCACGACGGAACCGCCGTAAATAAAAAAGAAGAAGGATGAGAACCGCTACTGCCAAATTGTAAAACATCGCTAACTTAACAAAAGTTGGATTGGATTAGATCCTAAGTAATAAAATAAAAAAATACTGGGTTGATCATGACTATCAGAATACATTTCAGCTTTTTGGTAATATTCCTTTGTTTCAACATTTATTGTGCAAATGATGTTGAAGTTCGTTCAGAGGTGGATGTAGGTGTTAAATATGCTAACAGGTGTGAAGTCTGCAAGATTCTTGCCACTGAACTGCAAGGAAGGCTTGAAGAGACTGGCAAAGTCCATGATGTCATCGAAATTGGATACTCACTTGACGATGTCCAGCCAAAAAAGAAAACAAAATATCAAAAATCAGAACTAAGATTGATCGAATCTTTAGAAGGAGTTTGTGACAGAATTCTGGAGTACAATATACACAAGGAACGTCAAGATAGTACCAGATTTGCTAAAGGCATGAGTCAGACATTCAAAACCCTTCATGGCCTAGTTGATAAAGGTGTAAAAGTAGATCTTGGTATACCTCTTGAACTGTGGGACAAACCTTCAGCAGAAATTACTCACATGAAGACCCAGTGCGAAAGCCTCTTGGAGGAAAATGAAGGAGTTATTGAAGAATGGTACTGGAATCATCAAGGGTCTGCTGACCTGTTACACCACTTGTGCACCAAACATGCCTTACAAGGAGGTGATGATTCCTGTTTATATGAGAAGCTTGAGATTGAGAATAAAGAAACTAAAACAAAGGGTGATAAGTCAGAACTATGAATTTTATTGACAATTTGTTAGACTTAAATAAACATAATGAACAGTAATAGTAAAGTTGCCCATCCAAAATGAGATGAAAATCATACTTCCATCAACATAGTGTTGTAGAAAGAAAGATGGTACTTTGATTTGTTGTTATCTCAGGAATAATGGAGATCAGCAAACAATTTTATGCACCAACATGTTTTAGTACCCTAGCGCCTTTTGTTTTTCTAATGGAACTAACTTTTAATAGCATGCCACCCAGATATAGGTAATTTTTCCATATTTAGATGTACGCGGTACGGTCCAATGTTCCTGTTTAGGAACAATATAAATTCCTGTACTTTTTAATTCTAACACTAACCAGCGTTTTATGTTGGTATGAACTGAAAGTTCAAGATGCATTGCTATTAATTACGGCCTTGAATCATGCAAGAGTTCCCTTGGGTGTTTAGTACTAGTTTATTTTTGTTCTTGCTGAAGAACACTGGGTTGCAAGCTAAATATAGAAGAAAAACTATAAATTGGGCGCTAGGAGGTTAAGTAAGTTAGGTTAATAGGTCATGGGTGCAACAAACTAAGTGTGAACTACATACAGTGGCTAAAAAGTTAAAAATGCTTGTGTTTTTTCCATACAGTTGCCTACAAATATGACTTATCAATTTTGTCAATAAATTGAAAAGTTGTTGGCCAACTTACACTTACTCCGAGTAATTGATGTTTTGTAATTTTTCATAGAAATAAACTATTTCATTCCACTTCACTTTATTACTAGTTAGTTGTACACTAAAAAACATAAGCTTTTATTTACCTTAAATTATAAATTAATTTGTGCATTCTATTTATGTCAGCTTTAATGAAAGCTACCTGTAATTCTGTGGATGGTATACAGGGTGGAAAAAAAAAACGCCACAACGATGGCAACTACCTTAAATATTGAAAATAGCAATTTCTATGCAAAAGAGACTTAAATTTATTTTTAAAAACAAAAAATACTTCATTTTTCCTTAACCACGAATATGACAAAACAATACAAGTCGTGTTTTATGATACAGATCGAAAGGGTCATTGATAGGGATGATTTATGTCTATAAAACACACACCTTTAAATTAAATAAAGCCTGTAAAAAAAAACCTACTTTATTACTTAGTCAAATTCAACCAGTTCGATTCCCGGTTAAGGCAGATGAATTTTCAAAAATCCACAAATGAAGGATTTATTTTATTCAAAAATAAAATTAACTCTCCTTTGTGTAGAACTTGCTTTTTCCAATATTTAAGGTAGTTGCCGTCTATGTGGCGTTCGTTTTTCCCATCCTGTATAATATGTTAAAAATCTTACAAAAAAAATAATTACGTAATATACAGTGTCCCTGAATCCCAACCATACTATACATACATACATACATACATAAATATTTTATTCGGCCCGCCGACCGCAGTTTAACAGCTGCTAAAACCAATGAAAAAAACGAAGATGGCTGATAGGTTGGCTCATGAGCAACATGGGGCCTATTGCATAATAAAGTACAAGCAAATAGTATTAGTGTTTTGTCTCGTAAATAAAACTATAAAATGAGACAAAACCCTAATACTATTAGCTTGTACTTCATTATGCAATAGGCTCCAGATTAAGTATTTCTAGTAAATTATTTTTTGCGTTTTTGAAGGCGATTTTTTGTTTTTTAAAACATTTATTTTATTTTATACTTTTTAGTGATCATAATAAGCTGTTATGTAGGTAGTCCCACTTCTTAGTTGATGTGAAACTTTAGGACATTTCAAGCTCATCGCAAGCAACGCCGCGGGAAAGTCATAGTCATATTTAAACAATTAGGTAAATGTTCTATGTTATAGTCGCTCAACTATCTTAATCGAGATATCTTATCGCCACCCTTGAAATAGGGACCGTTGAGGAGTTCCGGTGGCCATCTGTGGTCTTTATCATCAGTTCCACATCACTACTTAAATGAATACTTTCTGTATGCAAATGCTGGACTTGTTACTAAAAATACTAAAACCGCTATATATATGCCTATAATATTTGAGGAGTTCCCTAAATTCCTCACGGATCCCCTCATCAGATTCAAATTTGGTGACAATGGGACCACCTCGGAGGTACATTATATCAACCCAAAAAAAGAATTTTTAAAATCAGTCCGCAATTGACGGAGAAATCGGAGAAAATTCATCAAAAAAACATACAGGTGGAACATAGAACCTCCTCCTTTTTTGAAGTCGGTTAAAAATTCACTACGACTTGTCCTTAGCGCGCTGCGGATACTATATCATATCAAATCAAATTAATTTATTTGTCAGAATACAGTAATATACGGTCTTAGTTATAAAATTTATTTATTTAATATTGTAAATATTCTATTTTCAAAAATACTTTCCAATTGTATAAAATCTAGTCAATAATAGTACAAATTCAAACGTGTAAATATTCCTTGAAACTGTAAAAACATCTCTCCATAAGCCATTTTGTCAAGTTACGTTTAAACATTTTTCCCGACAATTTTCTTAATTCATCCGGTAAATGATTAAAAACTACAATGCTCATGTACATACATTACAGCAGCACATTGTAGTACATTAATGCAGAGGATAGAAAGTACGCGATTTTTGGACGAGTCATTTAGAGGGCCGAAACGTAGTTGAGGCCCTCTAGTGTACGAGTCCATAAATTGCACTTTCTACCGAGGCAGACATAGTGCTTTTCACAACTACTGAGAGGAAATAAAATAAAAATTCATATTCAAAACTTTCAATTCACTTTCAATAGTGTTAGTCAATCAATTGGCGTCGGTTTTTTAAAGGTATTCTAGAAGCTGTATCGCCGCCAATTTTACCATAGATAACTTTTTTTAAAATCTGGACCCCTATTCTCGTGGCACTCGAGATTAATAAACTAACATTCGAGATGAAGATGTCAACTCCATCTAAAACGGTATTTGTTTCGCCATATCTCCCAGTAATTTTATCTCTAGATTAGATCTCTTTCGAGATTAGGGGCTAAATTTAAATTACATTTAAAAAAAAGCAGTGACAGAGTTTTTAGTCTGTGTATCTTTTAGCAAAAATACATTGGTCGATTTCAATTTTTCATTTTAAGGAGCTATGACACAATAATTGGTTGATTGATTTTCATTGGTTCTTAAGGTTGGACAACAATGTTCTCGACCAATCAGCAAACATGCCGACAAAAATATTCTTGGTGTGTCCTTATAACTGACATTTTGTGAACCCAAACAAGACCATCTATGGCCATATTTCCGAGCAGTGTTGTGAAAAATATATTTCTTTTGTACATATCCTTGCGACAGAGAGTTTTGTACAAAAGAGACATAATACGTGCTCTTGTCTACCTTTTAATGATTTGACTCCGTTTCATAAAATATTGTGGGTGGGAGTTGATGAACACACATACATCTTTTATGTACACGCACGGTAGTGGTAAAATATTAAGTTTTCTAAATAACGGGGCACAGCTGTCGTCTATCCGAGCATTACTCATCACGTCATCACCATTATGCACTTTTTTGTATTTTAAATACTCTATCAATCTCCACTGAGTTTCCCCACAGAATCAAGCCATAACTTAGTACTTAGTGAAGACTGATATCCATGGTAAGCCATTAGCGCCGCTTCTATAGAAACCGTATCTTTTAACCTTTTAAGCGCAAACACAAAACGGTTTAATTTGTTACATATTTGATTAATTTGGTCTTTCCAGGGTCTTTCCAATTTAGGTGCTTGTCAATCATTATGCCCAGAAATTTAACTGAATCTACTGCGTCGATTGTCTCATTTTAATATTTAATTTTAAGAGGTATAGAATTAGAAATATATTGCATAATAGGTACAACTGATGTCGGCGACTCACAATATTTCTAACCAAAAGCCGACTTCAGTTGGACTGACCTATATGCCATTTTACAAGAAGTTATTTTTTTGCGTTTATGAAGGGGGTTTTTTGATTTTTAAAACATTTATGAAAATAGATTTTAATTTTGTATATGTTGATTCCCTCCCTTGGCTAAAAATGAATTTATAATACTAAAACTTGACATTCAGTCCTAAATAACGTAGCAATGTATTGCATTACACCATAATTCCAAAATATCAACGCATTGAAAATAAATCTATGTCCTAAGCCACTAAAGCGTTTCGCCTTTTTCACTCAACGACTTTGACTCGGAACTGAAAATAGTTATTTATTATGTGACTGGTGCATAATGAGATGCATTATACACGAGTGTGATTTTATTCATAATAAGATCACACGAGTGTTGTAATGCCTAATTATGCGTACAGTCGCATACATAACTTTATCTACATACATATCATAAGTTTTCTACAATATGTGAGAAACCTATGTATCCGTCGTTACCCTGCATCTTAATGTACGTTTGCATCATAATGTTCACATTAAAGTGTGGGTCACCTATACTGTAAAGTGAACATTAAGATGCAACTACCGCGATAACCGATACTTTAATGACATGTAATACTTTAATGTTACAGATACAGGTAACATAATATAGGGCATTTGCTTATCGCTTCTGAACATATTATATTGAAATTATGATATGGATGTAGATAAAAATAATTGCTTTAGACCAAGTGACATCTTAGGCCCGTTTCACGAAGCAACAAGTTACAAATTACAAGCGGAAGTCTCTTTCTAACTCCTTTTGCTAGAAAGTGAGTTCCGCTTGTAATTTGTAACTTGTAGCTTCGTGAAACGGGCCTCTTGTCTCAAAAGTTGGCGCCGTTAATTAAGATTCCGAAATCGCAAATCGCGGCAAAAAAAAAGTAAGGTGCATTTTTTTCTAAGCGACCTAATTTTGGTTAAATTTTGTACCCATCCCAAAATGCTCAAAGTTTAAATTTACAGTTCAAATAGACGTCATAAGATGCAATTTGACCTTTTTCATCATGTCTCATATGTACCTACAGTTAAACAATAAAATATTTTGATTATGAATTTTCATACACATGAACCGAGACTGAAGTTTTGGGACACCCTGTATAAGGTTAACAAATTTAGAAATTAAAGCCAAATATCATGAAAAAAAAGTGATGTCTAATTTCTTGAGACTATATAAATACATATATTATATTATTATTATTAGAGTCTGTCTAATGAATGATGAACCGGGCTTTTATTTGACTGGCAGGTCTGGCAACACTATTAAAATGACGTTTTGACGTTGACAAACAAGTCGTTGTTGGTTCGAGTCTGTCAAATTAAAGTTCTCTTCTCGAAATTTACGGACTAAACATGCGTAAAACTATCAAAAGTGGTGTGCGACAGATCCTTTGTACCATTATAAATAAATATAAAGAAAAACAAGAGAAGAGGGAAGCATTGTTGAAACAAAAAATAGAGTGTTTACATACGGTGACCGAATTCATAGGTTATAACAAGGTTAGTATGACATGTTAATTTTGATACTTATTATTTCTATATCTTCAATCCAAAGTTTCATAGAATATATAATTTTTCTGTTCTACCTATCTTTTGAAATTGGTATTTCTTTTCCATTAAAAATTAAACGATGTATTCTTTTCAGATAAGCCGGACGAGGATGGTGAAAACAAACGGTTTTGAAAAATCTTCAGCAGTTGAAAGAGTTGGAGCAAATGATTTACTATGACAGAGTCAAACGAAGTATTTGGAAGAATTATCATCAATGACTAGTAAATACTAAGATTAATTAAATCATTGTCTTTCCCTATACATAGATGTATTGTCTGTACCTATACCATGTTGAATCTCTTAACAATCGCAATTTTATTAAATTAATTAAATAGACAGATGATTAATATAACTGACACTCATACCTAGTTTCAGTAAAACACTAAGGAGGTGTTTATATACATTTAGTTAAAAGATATCATAAACATATTAATATGTACCTACGTACACTTCATGAGCTCTTGGAAAAGATGTTCGGGTTATACCTGTCTTCCTTGTTCTTAAACCGTTGCGATTTGGACCTCACCGATGCAATTTGATTTCACCTAAACCCAAATGTTCTTAGAGCTGTCGGACTGTAAAATGGGGCTGTGCTGCGTGTCACAATATATTTGTAAATGGTGTTCTGTTTAATTCATTCCTTCTTTCTTCTTACAGATATCAGTGCTTCGACATTGAAGAGAATGAAGGCAAAGTAAACCATGGTGTCTTCAGTACTCCAGGAAAGAAGTGAACTCACAAGGCCACAGTATCCAATTTAGATAGTTTTGACATCCATGCCATCAGAAATAAAGTGAACGAATTTTATATTGTAAAGAAGCAAGTGCCTATACTCAGATGCCTATTAGCAGAGTTGAGAGAAAGCATCGGTTTTACCTTAATAATAAATAAAATATTTTTACTTAATGACTTGTTATTGGTGATTTTATTTACTAAAAGAGCTCACAAATGAGAAAGCATGCTGGTGCAATCATTATTATGGTCAAATACTTCGTGATACCCAAAGTTGCTAAAAAGTTCGGTACACGTTTGGCGACTTTGGGTGTCACTATCTATTTATTTAATGCTGACTATACGGGTCAATCAACTTTTCTTTGTAGTTCGGTGCCAGGGTGACGTTTCCTGGGTCACTCATTAAAACTATGATTTAATATAATAATATACTTTAATAATATAAGGATAATATATACTATGATATAAGTCCACTACCATTATTTTATGGCTTTTCTCCTGAGTATGATAGAAGTATACATTATAACATTTTTTCTAAGAAACTATCACTGCTGTCTCCTGGCTTACGGGACACAAACAACAACAAAAAAGTTGATCCACCCATACGTATTAAGTAGTAAGACTCTCGGGCTGTACTTAAATATGATACCGTGTGTGGTCTTAATATGGATAAACGGACACTTGAGTGCGGTATTAGTAGACTTGAGTAAGTACCTATAGTTTATTAATACGGGCCTTAGTATTGTGAAAAAGTACGCGTTTCCTCTTCCTTTGTGCCCACCAAAATAAACAAAATAAGAAAAGTATCAACATCGTTTATTCCTACATTGATCGGTAATACCATATGAAGATTTTTTGAATTTGCCGCTTTTTCTCAGGTTCATCTTTCATTAGACAGACTCTAATCTATACGTACAAAAGAGGTTGACAGACGCCACAAAAGGCCGCATTCGCACCATTGTTCACAGGAACAACGGTTAAGTAAGTACATAGGTAGTTACATTTTGTTCCTTGCAGTCAACCGGACGGCTAGCCGCATGCGGGAGACCGCATGGGAACGTAGGCTAACATCCACTGTTACGGTGCACTTACACAGGCAATCTTTTAATTTGGGCTATAATTGACCGTCAACAACGGACGTCTCATTACATCTATTACACAAAATTAGAGTACCTAATGCTGGTACAAAAAGTACAGTAGGTACTCTGCTGTCCACTTTTCTGTGTGAAACCAGCATTATGCAGGCAGAATAGTGGACAGAAGAATACTGCCACCGTGTGAACGCACAAAACAGAGACACTACTCTGATAATCGAAGTTCGAAGTTACGTGAGCTCCATCTGGGTCACTCGTCATTCGAGACTAAATCGAAAGAAAGAGATGGAGATAACGTAACTTCGAACTTCGATTTTCAAAGTAGGGCCTCAGTACTGTTCTGTTCTGGCGTGAGCGTTCATACAGAACAGTAACAGTAATCTGTGACCCGTTTCACGAAGCTACAAGTTACAAATTACAAGCGGAACTCTCTTTCTAGCAAAAGGAGTTAGAAAGAGACTTCCGCTTGTAATTTGTAATTTGTAGCTTCGTGAAACGGGCCCCTGCTGTCCACTATTCTGCCTCCAGCATAAAGTCCCAAATAGACGTGCGAGTAATTACGCGTACTTACACCTCGACGTAGAGAGCTGTGTACGGCCTGTGTTTACCTTTAGAAGTTCGCATACCTACTTAGGGTGACCCTGGATTATTGCCGGCTATAAATTGCCCATCCGGCCCGCCGCCGACTGTGACCATACTCACTATCTGTATTGTTAGTTGTAATACCGTATTTTCGGTTCGCTGCGCTGTGAACGAAAAGTTAAATATTTATATATTATGGAAAAGCGATAAACTGCGTACCTACCGCGCGCTCACAGTCCGCGGTGGACAATACGTTTGGTGTGAACGATGTCTTACTGGAACTTAGGGCTTAAAAAGGTGCAAAAAGTCTGCATAGATAAAGCCTTTTCCTGCCATCGATCTATTATAGGTAAAGCCTGACCAGAAAAATAAAAACCTCTAATGGGATCGCCCTCGCCACTAATAAGTACTTTTCTTATCTGGGTTTCATGAATTGCAATGCAAGAATTAGGGGGTTAACCTTCGGGGAGGGAAGATGGCCGATTGAAAGTTGTCCGGCTTACTTTTGATTTATTCTAATTCGTGATTAAGCTGATGGCCCTATAGTGCCCGGCCGTTAGGAAGTCAATCCTGACAGCTGTCATCGCAGTACAATTTATAACCTATTCTTGGGTTTGAGGTTATAAATTGTACTGCGATGACAGCTGTCAGGATTGACTTCCTAGCGGCCGGGCACTATAGTAGCCTAAGCTCAAGAAAACAAAACAACAACAAACAAATTGCAATGCAATAGAAATGATAGTTCATAAGTATTACCTAATGTCCGCAATATGGCGACGTTTTTTTATTTTTCTGGTCAGGCTTTACGCTATACTATAATATGTAGATAAGATAAAGTACTAGGTAATACAAGTTTGGACATCGCGACGAGGTAAACTATATTTTTTTATCGTTATACAACTGCGATTTTAGTGTAAGATGTTAAATTAGCTTTAATTTAAAGTACGTTTTTGTTTTTATACACTTTACAATGTACCTACCTAGTGTATTTCTAAAATGACAGTGCAAGTATTTTGATTTGAATGCTCGCGCCCGCAAAAAATCGTCTCTGTATTAAGAGACGAGTTTTTTAGAGAAGGTCTCATTTCCTTAAGCCATAACGAAATATTCTTCTATATATCTTTATCCTATCCTATCCTATACTATTAAACAAGTATCGTTACTATATAAGTCGCATTCAAACTCGGATATGTCCTTGAAATTTGGTATACGAATTTAAAACTTAATGTGTTTGAAAAAAGACGCAAATTCCGTTGTCTTTTTGCATGAACTTATCCGAGTTTAAGGTAAAGCGACTCATATACATATTTAAGTACATATTTAGGTATATTTTGTAACACGTTAGCGAAAACGGCTCTATTACGACTTCGATCGATGAAATTTGCAATATAACCCATATTGGGGGCGAAAACTTGCTCTGTTAAATTGTCATCTTCGGGAAAATTCACTATCATTCCAAATACCTACTCACTAGTAAACAAGAATACTTATACTTTAATTTTATTAACATCGTTAGGTGCGTTTAGTTTGTGACGCACTACCGGATAAAACCAATTCTACTCGACGAAGTTGGCTGTGTAGCAAATACTACGTTACTACGTTATAAGTAGGTTGACTAAACCACAGCAGCGCGTCGTTGTTCACCACTAGTGCGCATGACCACGAGCCGCCCGATTGACGCACATCGCACAACAAAACAAGGTAGGTAGGCAAGTAATATTACCCAACGGGGCACTAGTAATATTTACCTTGATTTGTTGTGCTATCTGTGCTCAACAGGCTACTCACTCGTTAATAAAGAAGTTATCAAATTGTTAAGATTTTCTGGGAATGGGGTCTACGTCAATAACCCCGTTAAGATAAGAGTGTCATACGTCCAATAATTCTTGTTATTGAGGTACAATGTGTTCGTTAGATAATGTGCCTTCAGATTGGTATGTACCCAACATCAGTGTTTAAATAACCCGCGTGCCGAGTTACAGACGTATTGTTTACGAACAGTTAAATACCTAGTTTCATTATACATTTTTAATTAGTTAATGACTGTGTTGCCGAAATGAAGTCGACGTTGTTTTTGTTGCTTTTGACGTGTGCTAACGTTCTCTGTAACCACAGGTATGTACCTACGTGTTGCAAAGTTTAACAATAATGGTGCATATGGTGGGGTCCACTCCACACCATATGCACCATTGTTGTTAAGAGTGTCATATTGTGTCATTAACGCAACATGTTCAAGTAATTATTAATTTGGCGGTAAATTCGCGGCTAGGGGGTTTTTAAGGGACGTTTGGTTTTAAGCTAACACTCGCTTGATAGCGGGTTGTGTTAACATAACTAATGCGACGAAAAGACAGCTGTATAAGGTATCGCTCCTTCACGGCTAGCACACGATTAGGCAATAGTGTTACCACTATTGCCTAATCACCACAGATAAAAAATTAAATTAAGTTTTGAAGAGTGGAACTTATCTTAATAAAAGGTGTTGACTAAACTCAAGTTAGTTTTCAAAAAACCTTAAAGTCTATAAAATGGCGTAATTATGGTAATAACAATGTTATAATGGTTATTACAGAACTGATATTACCAGCGTGCCGTTTACCCATATCACAACTGATTTCACCATGGCAACACTATGTGTGATCTTCTCCGCATATTACCAAAATACCTCTACTAAAGTCTCAAAAATATGTGTACATACTTTTGAGACTTTGTGGTGTATACCTATTGGTGACCTTGACTGTACGTATATTGAGTCGGGTACCTATTTCGTCAATGAGCAGCATTTTCATACCATTAGACTGCGAAATTAGCAGATTATAGTATGTGGACGTGAGTAAAAAAGTATTCATGGTCATTTGAGCCTTTTTAGGATTCAGTAGTCAAACTAGAAACCCTTGTAGTTTCGCCACGTCCGTCTCTCTGTCTGTATTATCGCAGTAACTGTCAGGGCCGGATTTAGCGGTGTGGAGGCCCCGGGGCAACAAACGAGTGGAGCCCCTAATTATTTTTCAAATAGGTTACCTACAATTCATGTGGGGCCTCTCTCTTGTGGAGGCCCCGGTTGCCTTTCCTTAAATCCGTCCCTGGTAACTGTCACAACTATCAGACTACCTACCTATATAAAGTTTCGTGGTTAGCACAAAGAAGATGATAATGTTCAATGATTTTTGTACAAACATAGTCACACTAGGACTAATAAAGTCTAATCAGTCGCGATAGTTTTCCTTTTAAATTTATTATTTAAGATTTGTATTTTCCAGATTTTTTGTAGTTTGGCTGTAGGGAGTGGGTAGGTAGGTTTATAACTCTAGAATATCTCCGGCGAAAATGACCTTTTTTAAAATTTCGTTCGTTCTATACAAAATTACAATATTTAACTAATACCTAATGTAACAAAGTTTCTGACAATTTTGTTTCGCGGTTGTTTGTTTTTTGTAAAGTGACACTTGAAATGATTCCATATTTAGCCAACAGATACAAACTTGAGAACTATTTGGACCATGCATAATAAAATAAAATTATCCTTAATACATTTAAATAGATTCATATTCGTAATCATTAGGTGTTTCACGAAATTAAATAGTTTTTTTTTTATATTTTAGCACGGTTATCATTTTGAGGTTATTTCCACGCCCTAAAAATGGTCCATACACAATGTTGAGGGGTTTCCAAAGTAGATGAAAAAAATACTTTAAGCCCTAAGCTTAATAAGCAGCTTTAGTCCCGATGTACAGATACTAAAGTAGCATCAGAAGTGAAAAAATATAACTAGTTTTCCACAACTAATGTATCAAGCATGAATTTTCACTTTTAATTTACTTTATTAAAATGTTGGTTTTAGTAGCTTTGCTTTTTTATTGTCTCGCAAAAGTTGAGAAAAGTATATATTCCTTGTGGATAATAGTAGATTGTTCAACAAGGGACTAAAACAAGCCGTAATGATACGAGATGTTTAGTCACGCGTTAAACACAATACTTTTCACGTTGAATGCGAGGAAAAAAAACGACGTTCTATACAAAATTACAATATTTATTAATGTTATTATTATAACAAAGTTTCTTACGCGTCAACGGTTTTTTTGTAAAGTGACGCTTGAAATGCTTGCTTATTTAGCCAACAGATTAAAACTTGAATACTATTTTATAACTAATTGGACCACGCATAATAAAATGAATTCATTCTTAATATACTTAATTAAATAGAATAATATTCGTAACCATTAATCGTGTTTCACGCAATTAAATCGTTTTTTTTTAACTATATTTTTACACAGTTGTCATTTTAGGGTTTTTTCCACGCCCTAAAAATTGTCTATACACAATCACTGAAAATGGCGATAATCCTACATTCACAAACACCGTGATTGGCGGTTTAGGGGTTTTCAAAGTAAATTAAAATAACACTTTAATCCCTAGATACAAGGAAGTTTAGTCCCGATGTGCATAGACTAAAGTAAAGTAACATTTTAAGAGCATGAGAAGTGATAATTGTTCTTGTCTTGGGTGTGCTCGAACCCCTCACTGTACTCAGGACTCCACCTTAATACCCTCGCTTCGCTCGGGCATCAAATAAAATAATATTTTATTATTTATTTGTTTATTAGACTTTGTACACTGTATATATCTACATGTGTACAAAATCTCAGCTTTGTTGTTAGTATTGGGCGAAATTATAAATAAGGGTTTCTAGTTTGACTCGGAACCTTAAAAATAATAATTTCGCAGTAAAATTTAATAAGTAGGTATACAATTGTCCATAAGATATTATGAAAACAACACTTCAACAGAATCTTCATTGGAATGAAGTTAGAAGAAATACTTACTTATTTTAAGGCTCCCTTTTGCATATGTTTATATTAGTATTTTTGTTCTACAGCAGTACAAACACGGTCAACGGTGAACAGTATCTATTCGACTTCACTGGAGCTGACGATGTGGAAGGATGGCAGGAACAATCTGACACTGTACGCTCTGTCGGAATGTCGAAGGCAGTGTTTGTGATTCATCAAAACACTGCTTACAGAAGGGCAATATTTTTTGCATTACTAAATCCTCAGGTGAACGGAGCGGGATTTGCGGGAGTCAGAGCATTACGAAGACATGACCTTACGGGTCACACGAAATTGCAATTGCGGTGTCGAAGTCAGGGACTGCACAATGGGTTTAAAGTTGTTTTGCGACACAAGGACCTGAACAATGAGCCAAATTGTTCCTTTGAACACTTTTTCCAGGTCTGCTCAATCTTGATATTTACATATTTGTATAATAGTAAAATTAAGTGATTTTTACTTTATTACATTACTTTCTTGTTACAGGGCCCAAAAGATGATTTTGCTGTTCGTGACTTAGCTTTTTCAGAATTTAAAGCATACTACCGAGGTAAGAGGGTTATGAACGAGACACTTGATATATCTCAAATTAGCAGTATTGGGATCCAGATGTACGGAGGAGTATACCAGCCGGTTAAACAGAAAGGGCCAGCCACATTAGAGATAGATTGGATAAAGGCCGTGTAAATAGTGCTTGACTTTGTACCTATAACAATGTTAAAGTGGAATTAGTAGAGTTATCAATCAAGTTCAGCGGGGAATCAACTCGTCTGTTAAATTACGATAAAAAACATGTTTATTGTAATTAAATATGTCCACTTACTTTCATCGATGTAGTTTTATTGAGACTCATTTTCACCGCATAATCTGTAGTTGGGGGTTCCTGCTTTTGCCATAGTATCGTTTGTCCTGAAGTCATTTGCCATAAACGACTCAACGAACGAAATAAGCTAGGTGCCTCCTAAATTCAATCACTCGAAGATTATAGCCACACTAAAACCAGAGAAGCCCGTCGACGACCCAAGGAGCTACAGAACCATTGCGCTCCTCAACAGTATGTACAAACTCCTAGAAAGGCTAATCTATAACCGAATTTCCCCTAGTGTAGACAAAATAGTTCCGGTAGAACAGGTTGGCTTTCGCAGCGATAGGTATAATGTGTATCAGGTGCCGTCTCTCACAACCTTTATCGAATCCGGATTCCACAAAAATACAAAGACTGTCGCTGTCCTCTGCTTATGACATCGTGTAAGAACAGGGTCTTATCTACAAGCGAAAATAAACGGTATTAAACGGAGCTGGTAAACCACTGACATAGTTTACCAATTCAAATATCCCTCACAGGGGCCACATCTTCCTTATACTAAACCCTATACGTAATCAAGAGTTCAAAGTTACAACAAATAAAGATTTTTAAATGTGCTACGAAGCGGTTGAGCACACTGGAGCCAATAAATTTAAATGTTTAATTAATACAAATATCTTTAAAGTCAATAGGTCTTACGCTCCCGATAACTTTCACCGTTTAATTAATATAAAAATCTTTAAAATTCACTAACTGCCGCACTCAGAGTCGTCCATTAAATTTAATGCTTGTTTAGTGACGTGTTGTCTTATTCTATTGCAGTAGCAAAGAAAGTGACAGCAGCAACTTTAATCAATCATTAAATTAAATTGACGTCTCTGAGTGCGGCAGTAAGTCTTATACTCATTTGTCGCATTTGTATACATCTGAATCTCTTGAGGAGTTTCGGTGTAAGTTGTAACTAAGCAACTTCTGACACTGAAATTTGTAAAATCGATTTTCGCTTTCTTAAGCTCTTATCCAGAATTTACTCTGGCAAACATGGTAATAAAAAACTATAATATATAATAAAAAAATATTTTTTAAATTAGAAAGACTATTAAGATTAACAAATAGTGTTATTAAAAGTTATGATAAAAAATATTTTAATCTTGTGGTTTGACAACAACACAACAATCAATGGTGCTTAGTCGAAAAAAGGATGGGAACCGTGGAACTAGACGAACAAAGGACCGCCCGTGAACTTTCACTTGCGAGGACCCAGGCTGCAAGTTTTTGACAGCCAGGGATAATAAAAACTTTTTAAATAGTAAATAAAACATGTAAAATTCATTACACTTTATAAACTAGAATTACGTTATCATATCACCATTATCAATAACAAAGTAGCGAATAAATGCAAAGTTTATCGTGCTCTGGTCGGTAGGAGCAACGAGAGTGCAGTCATAGCGTCAGGGAAGAGAGAGTGGTAATTGACGAGCGGGACGTAGGCGGCGGTGATAACGCGCCCCGCGAACCAGCGGCCATGCAGAGTGTTCACCGACGCCACGGCGGTGGCTATGGTAGGGCATTTGCAGTACACGTTTCCCTGAGGAGACGCCTTGTCCACGTATACGTGCAGAACACCGCCATGCTTGTTGCATTCACTTATGACATCATCCCGGATTTCGATGTCCCAACTAGGATTCGATTCACTGAAAAAATAGTCAGATTTGCTAATGGTACCTTTATTCATGCATAATTTATTAAAGCAGGTCAGGTCTATAATTGATAATAAAAACTTGTACATACCCAGATGGATCAAACATATTATTGAGCATGAAGCATTGGGTGGCAATTGGTGGAGCAACTTGGGGCTGTGGAGTGACTAAAGCAGATCCACTACCCATGAGAACTGATGCTGCAGCAGGTGGAATCTGAAAATTCAAAGTTATTTTAGAATAAAACTTCAACCATAGTTTGAACTTATAATAAATCGTGGGTGTTAAATTAATAAACATCAATGGAAAATCTCACAAAAAATTATCTAGTCCCAAACCACACCCTTTTTACAAAGTTTTTATCAATTTTCCTGGGTCAAACAAATCCAGCAAGTCAATTGTGAACTAAATCCCATTATAGTAGGGCTGAGATTTAGAATAGGTAAATATATAAACCTGATGATAATACAATATTATGGTATCTAGGAGCCGATCTGATGATGGATTTGGGAGGTGGCCACAGGATCTCGGCTGTACCTAACATAGGCCCAACAAATTGGGACTTGTTGCTTTGGTTTCAATAATCACAAACTGTGCAAAAAAAGTACAGTATAAGTATTTGTTTACGAGTCTTTGTTGTTTTCCCTATATCAGCATTGTTTATTGTTGCCTAGTGTAGAGCTTTTTTTGTAGTAGGGGAGCCCAAGAGGGTATTTCGGGATTTACTCGAGCGCGGCAGATTAACATAAGGGGGCATCCTTATACCCTATTGAGTACCTCCAGCGTATATGAGCACTTTATCCTGAAACGTGCGTCCAGTACAACCGATCAGAAAAGTAAAAAAAAAACGATAGCTAGAAATACTCCAGCGCGTCAGATTAAGGTAAGGTAGGTTTAATACATGCAAAAAAGGATATATTTCAATAATCTGACGATTTGAGCGTGACGCAATGCGGTGGGAGAGTCACAAATTTGCAAAAAAAAAACGTGACGTGGACTTTCTCGAGCGCGGTAGTTTCTTTTTTTATTTTGAAGGAAATAATTCAAGGATGATGGAAAACATATATTCTGTCGATTTCCATAAGCCGAAGTATCAAAAATTATCATTAAAGTTTACCGCGTCTAGCTGCACTAAATCATGTATTCCCTACTTCGTCTCTCTTTACCTTTCTCTCTTTCTCCATCTCTCACTCTCTCGCACCGTCCCCACACTACTTTCCGTTGCCATGACGCCACCTCACAGGCCAGCACAGCTGGTCATAGACGCGTACAGCACGACACAATTAATATGGCGCGCGGATTAAGCAAAAATAGACTCTCTGCCAACAGCGTAAGCGCTTTGACGCGCGCCATTTTAATTGTGTCATACTAAGATTTTTTTTTCCTTAGGCGGACTTAAGTTACAGATAATATAGTGCACAATAATTGTCCATTGTGATGGATTCAGAATTGATACATTTATGAATAAGTGTAAGCTTTTAACAATATCGATATCAAATATTTTACAAACCGTCAGATTATGAAAACCCCTCCAAATACGCTCAGGTTCACTTTGTCCATATTCCCATGTCGTAAGCATTCTCATCTCGGCCACATTCCCAACTCGTCGACATACCAATCCCAAATTGTCCACTTCCTATCTCGTCTATATTCCCAACTCGTCCTCATTCCCAACTCATCCTAATTCCCAACTCGTCCGCATTCCTAACTTGTCTGCAACCTAACGTAGTACTGTAGGGCTGTTCGATATAAATTCGATCACTCGTTGTTCACTAGTTATTGGGAATGTGAACGAAATGGGAATGTGGACGAGATAAGAATGTGGACGAGATGGGAATGTGGACGAGATGGGAATGTGGACGAGATGGGAATGTGGACGAGATGGGAATATGAACACAATGGGAAAGAGAACGAAATGGGAATGAAGACGAGATGGGAATGTGGACGAGATGGGAAAATGGACAAAGTGAACCAGAGCGTCCAAATAATCGTCAGATTAAGTTTCAACACATCTTAGACATCAAGCTGAACCGTCTGTATAAAAATTTGATGTGCTTGAGTTTTTCATTATTTAGATATTTTTTTTAATTTTCAAAAACCCACCAATTGGTCGCGTCACGTCCGAATCGTCAGTCTTTACAATGGGGGGTTCTTTCTCACTTAACATCCCCTCTGAAAATCTGACTGACGGTTTTCAACTCATCCGTACGGCCACCCCCATCGTGCAAACCGGCAGGGGCCCGTTTCTCAAAAACTATTAGTCTAATAATATTAGTGTTTTGTCTCATAAATAAAACTAAAAAAAGAGAAAACACTAATATTATTAGGCTAATACTTTTTGAGAAACGGGCCCCTGATTATCATACTACTCCAGTAACTTTAGTCAATCTGTGTTTGCGTTAAATCCGGTAGTTCTGATTTTTTCTGACTTGTTTATGATGTTGGCCCAATGAATAATCCAAGTTTGTGACCTCGAGCGCCGAACGCAACTATGTCAAAATAAAAATAAAAACCGCGAAAATTTCGGACGATTCTATGGATTTGACACAAAGTACGATGTACTTTGAATCTCCAATTTTACTGGAGTATAGGTACCTCCGTTATCAGAGACACGTGGGGGTTATAACTAGTGTCACTATCAATATCTGCCGCGCTCGAGTATTTCCGTTTGACCGTTTTTTTTTTACATTTTTGCAAACCCCTACACGCTTCCCCAACCGCTCGAAAGGATATAAATCATATAACGTTTTTTTCTTTCTACCATCTAATCTTCAAAATCTAGGTCCCCCACGAGGCTCGGGTGTAACCCCTTTTAGCCCCTTGGGCTCCCCTATTATAAGATTGTCCCAAAATATTATATTAGATAGCTTAGCAGCATTACTTAGGGGCTCAGGGCAAATATCAAAGCATTTTGTAAATAAACGAATGCATGCATGCATGCAACTTGAATTTTCATGTTAATGTCGACTAACTCACGGAAATAAGAACTAAGTAATACTCATTTTGTTTGTATGTATTTTTACCTTGTATATTTTAAGCAACACATAGTTGAGTAAAAAATACAAAAAGCTTAAAATGGATCTTGATCAGTGAGCCAAGAATAAAATTCAGGTCAATAGCTCTCAACAAATAGAACTGTGTCAACTTGAATCTGATACTTTATGAAGTAAAGGTACATACTTGTAGCCCAGTTCCTTCTGCTAACTTAAACATGAGTTGCAAACGGCCAGTGGCTCCTAAATCAACACCAGCCCTGTCCAGCTCATCAGCATCAAAACGAGTACTGGAACCTCCATCAGTTCGTTCAGTCACATTACCAACTTTCATTGGTCTCCCAGCTAATTCAAATCCGTTGAGTTGCTCCATAGCTTTTTTTGCATCAGCAGCATGATGGAACTGGAAATAATGTTTGTTATGTCTATTTATCGGAGTAATAATAAACAAAGTTCAGTAACAACTTAGGAAGAGCATGTTATTAGTTCACCAACAAACAGAGAAAGAGGATATATAATATATCATAAGAGTAAGAACTTACTGTTAAAAATCCATAACCTTTACTTTTGCCCGATTCTGGGTCAGTCATGAGTTGAATATGATCTATCTTCCCGAATGGTTCAAAGATACCTCTCAGCATATCTTCAGTAATATTAAAATGCAGTGAACCAACATATAGCCTGGTTGGGCCATTGCTTGTCTTTGGTGCTAAATTTGGTAGTGTGTTGCCTACTCTGTTCTTCTCTGCCTGGGTATGCTGCACTATAATAGGGACACCAAGTAACTTTTGTCCTGTCAGCCCTAATGCCTGTAAAAAAAGTAAATCATAGTATAATTAAATCTTATTTATTTTACTAGCATTTGCCCGCGACTCCGTTCGCGTAGAAGTCGTTTATCGCTGCTCCCTCGGGATCTGTCTAATTTTCCAGGATAAAAAGTAGCCTATGTCCTTCCCCGGGACTCAAGATATCTCCATACCAAATTTCATCTAAATCGGTTCAGCGGTTTAAGCGTGAAGAGGTAACAGACAGACAGACAGACACACTTTCACATTTATAATATTAGTATGGATTGATTCAAAGTTTTAACATGAAAACTTACCAAAGGTACAGACTCTGCATCTCTGAATTCAATGTATGCTATTCCTTTAAATCTTCTGGTTTTATTACATGTTATGAGTCTCACATCTCTAACTTTACCAACAGAAGAGAAAAATTCTTCCAGATCTTTAGCTCTGATTCTTTGTGAGAGTTGCATACAAAAAACGGTACGCAAATCTCTTTCTTCAGGAGGTAATTCATCAAGTTTTGGTTCAATGCCCCTAGATTTTGATCGATATTCTGAACCATTGTCTTTTTCTTTCTCAGGTGATTTTTCTTTTTTGATAGCATTTTTGTCTCTGCTACGTTCCCGTTCTCGGCTGCGCTCTTTGTCTTTGCTACCGCGGCGCTTATCTCTGTCACGTTCACGCTCTCTGTCGCGCTCTTTCTCTCTGTGCCCACGATCTTTATCCCGATCTCTGCGCCCACCCCGGTCCTTTTCCCGTTCCCTGTCCCTCCTATCATCTCTGTCTCTTGATCGACGGGAATCCTTTTCCCGCGATTTTCTTCTATCTTTCGATCTGCTACGCCTATATGAAAATACGTTTAAAAAAAAAAACAAACAAATATTAACTATTTAATTATGTATGTATGTATGTATGTATGTATGTATGTATGTATGTATGTATGTAAATACTATACTTTATTGTAAAAACAAAAGGGATAACAATTATAAAATAGACAAAAATATAACAGAGATCTACAAAGGTGAACTTACTTAAAGAGTTAAGGGATCTCTTCCAGATAACCTTTGAGCGATTGAGAAATATTTAATTACAACAAATAGCCAAATAAGTACAACACTAAAAGAAATGTATACAAATATTAATATATTAATGTGTATATGTTGTATTAAAGTTGACAATTATTAAATTGGTAGGTTGGCCTCTCTGCTAAATAATCTATGCTAACTCCGGTTCCCTGACATGACAGCTTATTAGGGTTGACAATATTTTTGGCTTTGATAATTTATTATATTGTTTACGGGGTATTTTTGTAACACCTTGTACATATATGTATGTATATATATATACATATATACACAACATAACTTATATACTAAAAAAATATATATAATAAGCAGGAAAAAGTTAAAGATTAAGCCAGAATTTCTTTATTCTAGATTTGAATAAATCTACAGACTGAGACTGCCTAATTTTAGTAGGTAATCAATAAAATTATTTTAGGTTTACGTAGCAAGCTGTCCCCGGACACATCACATATTAACACAATTTGCATTAAATTAGGTATTTACTTTACCTTAAAACATGAAAGAAGTGTTTTTACTTAAATATTTTTAGCAGCAGCAGGAATTAAGTTTAATTGTAATTTTTTTAGGTCTTTGACCTAAAACCCTTGCTTTTTAATAAAACCTGGCTAGCAACCGCGTTTGCCCAAGTAAAGGTGCTTTTCTACCGACGAGGCGAGGCGAGAATTGAAATTTGTATGGAAAAAATCGCGCGCATCTTTGGTGGAAATGGTTTCTTAATACAAATTAAAACTCTCGTGCCGCCTCGTCCCGCCTCGCCAAGCCGGTAGAAAAGCAGCTTGAGACTTTGCGACCCACAGGTTGAAAAGCAGTTCTCTTATCATCTAAATCTTACCTGCGACTTCCGTCCTTGTCCCGCTCTTTGTGCTTATCAGAATACTTGTCCGATCGATGCTTTGATGAGGGATTGTTATCCTGTCACACAAAGCACAAGGTAGAAGCAGCGCCACAGCAACACACGCCGAGTGAATAAATAAAATTGCATTAGTTAATTGTAAAAAATGTTTTTGCATTTCACCAGTGGAAATGAGAGAAAAGTCACTGGAGAAATAAATGGCTTATATGTAACTGGCGTTAGTTTGCCTAAGTCACTGGAGATTGTAGGTTTTCATACAACAGTTGGCTGCTGTCCAAGTCATGGTAGTCACGAAGCCCTGGTCTACACTTACCGTTCAACAAACCACTGACAAAGGATGCGCACAGCGCTAACATCACACAGGGATACTTCTGCAAAAGATTTATGTCCCATCAGCTATCGTCTGGTTTATTATAACCACTTGATCAAGATAATTTTCAGTAATGATTGAATTCAAGGAATTGCACAATTTTAATAAAATAAAAATTAGGTAAGTATAGTATTGGATACCTCTCTGTTTGTTCAGGTCGGTGAAGTATGCTGGACTATTACCACAAAGTTCTATAAATACAAGAAATGATTCTCAAATGTAGTTTGATTGTAAAGTTTTTTAGAGACTGTTCAAAGATGTTCATTATCATGTTATAAGGAAAGTTTTTATGCAAAATTCAAGTGATAAAAAATTATAAAAATGAGAAATTAATAAAACATCTTTGAACAGCAACACCTAAGGGATGGTTGAAAATGAATACAGGTTACAATGAATAGAATCTCCATAGGTCTTCATGTCAGCCATAATATATCAATATAATAGGCACAAGTTAAACCTAAGGGCAATTCAAATACTACATAGGTAGAATTTTGCTAAACATTAGAAAAAAATACCTATAAATTTCAGGTAAAAATGTAATATTAACACTAGAGGACACACTTAAAATTGGGTGACATCGAAAAAACTGGGTGATACACTGATAACTTTGTTTAAAACTGGATGCTGACAGTCAGTCTATCTCATCAGTTGGCGTTATGATGCCTCTCACACACTACGCAGATACGGTAAGATTTTATCTGCATATAACAGGGGAGGGGAGTTAAACCATCTCGCTGTAAGAGCGGGACAGTTTAACTCACCTCCCCTGTTATATGCAGATAAAATCTTAACATATCTGCAGTCTGTGGGAGGCATTAATCCTGCTAAAATTTTATTGCAGAGTGTCAAATATTCAGTTAAATATTTTGGCCCTTGCCAAATCCTAGCATCATGGGCATGCAGCCTGTAAACTGACAAACTGACAACCAAAACATTTTATAACAACAGAAACTAGCAAAAAAGATTATGCTTTAAAGAATGGTAAATACAATTTATTTAATATTGTGAATTTCTTTAATTCAGAAATGTGAACCTATGGATACTGAAGTTGTTATCCAACCATTTTACTAAGGTTGGATTGATAGCAAATAGACTGACCGTGAATCCCCAGCATTAATAGACAACCTTTCTATCCATAACAACTACAAATCGAAGATTCCATATGGTCCACAATCACGGTCAGTCCTTTATTGGTCATGGTCCAGGCACTTGTCCCACCACTGATGATGACCGAGAAGTGAGTAGAAACAGCAATCAACTATTAATCTTTGTGTCTCATTTATTGATCCGGGATTTATATATTTTGTTCGGAAGTGGAGAGAGTTCTCGCCGCAGTGGGAACAGCCAGCAATGAACTATTAATACATAAGTCTCTTTTATTGACTTGTGACCTGTATGTCATTTTATTCTATCGAGCGAGAAAATAGTCAATAGCTAATTGCTTCCTCGCCGGCGGTAAGGCAAGTGCCTCAATCTGTTACCAATGTAGATATTTCATTGACTGTGATAGGACCAAGTCCATTTATAGTAGTTTTAACTGACCATTAATGTGGACCATAATTTACTGGTAAATTTTCGTTTTGATTCCTAATATATTTCACTTAGTTTAAATTTATTCGTCTTTTAGGTAACACACTTAGGTATAGTATTTGCAGTGCTTCTATCATAGTAAGAGCTTTCAATTTAAAAATCTCATCGTGTCCTTTAGTTTTAAATGTAAACTTTTTCATAACCCCAATTATATTAAGCCATGTCGAAGTAGACGAGGTTAATGCAGTCACTTACCGATTTGTTATAAGGGGCTTCTAGCATTGCCTCTACGTCTAAATCTTCTGCCATCTTGCGTCGAAACAAAGGTCCTAAAAATATATAATAAATCTAACAAAAAGACTCAAGAGTTACTAAGATAGTTTGAAATTTTATAAAGGCGTATATTGCGCACAGCGCAAACGATCAATCAAAGTAACTAAATGACAAAATGGCGGAGCGCGAATGGAACTTGAACTTGATAGGCTTGAAACTTTAATGCCAGTCAAGTCTTTAAAATAAGTAATAACTTACTGCAAGTAATGAATTCCAATAAAGTCCTCTAAAATTCGTTTGACTCTATTACGTCGAAACACGAAAAATCACGATATTTCTCATAAATCTAACACTTTTCTTTCGGGTAGGTAGGTACGCGGATCCACAGATTGTAAAGGTATGTGATGTCGCATCGCATCGCAGTCGTCGCGGTGTGTCGCGGATAGATCACATCAACAAGCCAAGCATCACACACACACACAACCACAGAGGCTCTACTTTGAAATCCGTAATTCGAACTTCGTCTATTGCTATCCCTTTTGCTCTCGACGCGTCACTAATTCGCAAGAAGGTGACGGGGCGATCCGAAGTTCGAATTACTGATTTCAAAGTAGAGCCCCAGGTTATAGGGCAGAATATCTGGCACACCTTTACAATCTGTGGGTGTATGTCTACAGATTGTAATAGGCGACGCGCAAACGCGCGAATGCGAAAGTGACGGGGCGATCCGAAATTCGAATTACTGATTTCAAAGTAGAGCCCCAGCGAACGCGCGAAAGCTGCGTGAAGATAACAAGGTGCCACATTCGCGCGCAACTTTTATAAAACTCCAGCCCAATACCACAAATACTGGACAAAATATTACAAACATTGTTATATTACGATGAACACTCGTCATCCACCATCTTCGTTTCCTCCACTTCTTTTTAATTAGTTTTTACTTTTAATGTAGACCTAATTACATCGTCGAGCGCGCGAACCATACTGTGAACACAATGGTGAACACTGCGAATGTGGAGCCAACGCCCGCGAATTGCGCGAGAATGTAAAGCGCCCATTATAATCTATGTCGTAATAAGTCGTCTCACAGATAAGGTATGTCTTGCGTATGTTGTCTGTCATAGTCTGTCTGTCATAGTACATTGATGGAGGGTGCTGTGTCTTGGCTGTGTCGTTGTCGTCTGTGGTCTGTGTTTAGTTCACCAGTGGCACTAGTGCTTTGCTTGGTTTGGTTTTGTTGTTTCTTTTCTTCTTTTAGGCCTTCTTTGGTTTGGATAAAGTAATTGCAAGTATTGCAATTTATTTAGACGTACAGCACTGTTGAGTGTTGAAATATAATTGCTGATTTTGTAATTTGCTACAATGACAACAGCAGCTAGGCCAACTTTCGATCCTGCCAGAGGAGGCACAGGTCGAGGTGAAAAAGATCTTAGCGCTATATCTCGCCAATATTCCAGCAGGGATTTGCCAGGTCATACTAAATTAAAATACAGGTAAGTAAATTGTACGCAACGGTTTCCTACGAAACGAGTATAATTTGTTGTAAACCTCAAAATTCTTTGATTAGTAAATGTGAATATCCTAGAATAATAAATATTACATCTAACGACTAAACTCCTTTCTATCTCATTACATAAGTAAGTCATCTGTTCATTTATTTTTTTAAAGAGAGCAAGGGCAAGGCACCACTGATGAGTTGCGATCCAGAGATTTCCGCAAGGAATTAGATGACAGGGAGAAAGATGGAAAAGGTCCAAGTGTCCGTAGAGTGAATGAGCCAGTTTTAAAACGCCCTAAAGTAGACCAAGTCCCGGCAGCCAGTCTCGATGCTGATGATCCCCTGGAAGGTGATTCCTCAGATTCTGACGATTCTGATGATGATACAGCAGCACTTTTAGCAGAGTTGAACAAAATTAAAAAGGAGAGGGCAACAGAACAGGCTAAAAAGGTAATTATAATTAATGTATTGTTGTGTACATTTTTCTTATAGCTAAACTAGCAACCAGCCCTTGCTTCGCTTCGGTATATAAAAGTTTTCTGTAACACCTATACATAATCCAAAATGTATTTATTATACATAAAAACCTTCCTCTTGAATCACTCTTATCTATTAAAAAACCACATCAAAATCCGTTGCATAGTTTTAAAGATCTAAGCATACATATCAACACTTGAAAGGCAAAATGAGATAAGCAACATTTTTCATGTCATTTTTTTTTATATCTTTCAAATCAGCAGATCTTCCTGTGTCGTATGAGCTAGGTCTCGCCTATGACAACTTTTGTGTCGCTTATCCCATTTCACCTTTCAAGTGTCGATATGATAGGGACAGACAGAGAGCAGGAAGCGAAGCTTTGTTTTATACTATGTAGTGATATTGTTTCAAAACTGAATTAGGTTCAATGGTCACACTCAGATTCCTTCTTTCCAATTCAGGTTCCCCTACCTATGAAATTGGCGTTATTTTTACGTGTTTTATTTCATACGGAATTTATTCATTTCAATTTTAACTTCCAAATTATTTTTAAATTTCATTAATACAGTATGTTACAAAGGTTTTAGATACAAATAATATGGTTCAATTTCTCTCTCTTACTTAGTGTTTAAAATTAAAGTGTGAACTCAACTCTTTTCATGTGCTGTGAGTTCAAGTGTTTCAATTATGCAGAGTTTTATGAAGCTTACTATTTTTAAGTAATTATGATATCTATATATATAAAAGGCTAAACTGACTGACTGACATATCAACGCACAGCCGAAACTACTGTACCTAGAAACTTGAAATTTGGTACAGGGGTTCCTTTCATGATGTAAGTGAGCACTAAGAAAGGATTTTCCGAAAATCGACCCCCAACGGGAAGAAATGGGGGAGTAGCGGGAAACTAATTCTACGCGTACGAAGTCGCGGGCGTCCTCTAGTGTATAATATAGCTTAGAAGTGTCCAATATTCCTGACAGAATTTTGTTTGGATTACATTTGATGTTACTAAATAATCTGCAAAATTTAATGTATGAAAACCACCATTTTCATAAAATGCTCCATATAAAACGCCAATTTCATAGGTAAGGACCTAATACATTATCAACACTCAATGATGCTTAAACCAATTAAATTACAGTTACCTGAAACAAACAAGATATAATTGTCTGTTAACCTCTAGTTAATCTAAGAGGTTACATTAGCAATAAGACCTCTATGAAAAACCAAGTTCTTTGAATAAACCTAGACTACAAGTCGACACACGTAAAAGAGCCCTGAGCGATCTACGTGCACAGTAAGCAAATTTCGGACCAAATTGGTAGGGGCAACGGGAAGAGTGTAAACCACTGCTGCTGCCACGCTATTGGTTTGTCAGTAGACAACAGGCGTAAAATATCCCCTCCACTTGTTGCTCGGGGCTCTTTTTACGTGTGTCGACCTGTACTTTATTACCAGACCTACGAAAATAAGGGGCAAAATTAAGTGACAGCTAGGGATAGCCTATATTGATAAACTCAATTATCAATGCTTTTCCCATATACTATACTCGAAAATCTAATTAAAGACCAAAATTTGACAGTTCCCATCTTGATTATTTAATTATTTTAACATTATTTCATAAAAACATGAATGAGAACTCATGTAACCAGAGGCTCTACTTTGAAATCCGTAATTCAAACTTCGTCTATTGCTATCCCTTTTTCTCTCGAAGCGTCACTAATTCACAAGAAAGTAACGGGGCGATCCGAAGTTCGAATTACTGATTTCAAAGTAGAGCCCCAGTAAATATTAGGGTAAGTTTTATTGATAAAAATACCTAGACTTAAACTAAAATGCAGTAATCACAGCAAATGTGCACCCATATATTTTGTTAAATTTGCATACTTTCAATAAAATTTTATTTTTAGATACTCGGAGCAATCACTTGTATATGGGTCATTATTTGGGCGTTTGTTCCGAATCACCTTTAAAAAATTTGTAGAAGTGGCTGCAGATTTGGATTTCGTTTCTGATTAGGTTTCTAAGTTTACCGGAAATCTAACAAATATCAAAAAACGGCATCAAAATATACGCCCAATTCTTCAAAAATATGTCCACAAAAGTGAGGCGGTTGAAACGCTCGAATAATGAATGACCCATATGGGAAAAGCATTGATAATTGAGTTTAGCGATATAGGGTTATCACTTAATTTTGCCCTGTATATTCCTAGGTCTACTTATTACAATTTCTTACTTTATTACAACTTGTCTCATAGATAAGTCATTTCTACATGCTTTTATTAATTCAAGTTTACATTTTTATATAGATATGATATGATAATCGTTTTTTAATTACAATTATTTTTTAATGAAAAAACGATAACACGCCTATAGCAATATTGTTGAATGTCATAGAATAGAGGCCCTGATGTAAGTAATGATAGTAATGAAATCTCATAATTTCTTTTCCAAAAATAATGTTAAAATTTAATATTTTTTTTTTTACTTATTTACATATGTTTCAAAATAATTATCTATTTATCTATATAAAAATGTATCCCTGTTTCCCTTGGTCACGGCATAACTCCAAGATTGGCTCACCCGATTTGAATGTTTTTTTTTTGGTTATATTCGTAATTATCGAGACAACGATTGGGTGAAAAAAAATTTACAGGGGCGGCGACGGGCACAGAGAGCTTGTATTTATATAATTTTTTAGCTGGTATCCCACCAAACACCGTAAGCGCCCCAAACAAGACTGAACGTCAAATGGCAGTCCACTATCCAATATTGGCAGAATCATCAAAACATTGATGGCGCCATTATTTTCCCAAAAATTGAATGGAATTGAATTGAAATTTTATAATTCAGTTTTCACTTAACTTTTGCATTTCAGATGACAATGCAATAATATGGTATTATTATCAAGCTTAAGTAATGTCAAATGCAAGAGGTGTAAAAGAGTATTTGGCAAATAATGCCTAGGTAATGACCGCCGCGGAAGTATAAGGTGTCCATAGGAACTCTTCAATGGCTATTATTATACTTTCAGTTTGGACCAAAGCTTTGGTAGTTTAATGAGTACAGTCAACAATAAAGTAAATGGTAGAAAAAGTAACACTTCTGCTCAGTGTCAGCCCTATACTTTGATCAGGGTACTGCGGGTTTGTCTTTTTTGGTATGTGTGTAGAACGCTTTCTCTTCCAATTTTTTATAATTAAAATTATTTCTCGCATTTGGCGCCCTTAACTACCTGGCGTTTAGAGCGAAAATGCAAAAATTGGACGATATGGTTTAGTATCTATATGTTCTACTATGAAAATAATAACTAGGAGAATTAAAATTTGTCTATTTCAAACTATTTTGTCACTACTGTACTTTCTGTACTCATTATACAGCTTCTTCCGGACCCCTTCCATATCGGATTTTACAGAACTTCTTTTTACTTCCTTAGTTGCAGCATTCCACTGCTTGGGGAAGTTATTCATGTGCTTTGCAAGTTTTCCCGTCTTTCTTAAGACTCCCTTGACTTGGGCCCAATAATGCTCGATTGGGCGGCACTGCGGGACATTCGGTGGGTTAAGTTCCTTGGGCACGAAATCTATATGGTTCTCCTTTAGGAACTTTACAGTGTCCTTGGCGTAATGTGCTGGAGCGAGATCAGGCCAAAACAAGGGTAGTAACCAACGTAGGGACGTTGTGGTTTTTGATAAACGGCAGCAGTCGTTTCTTTAAGTATTCTTTTATATGAATATCCCAGTTGATTGTAGCTTCTGTTACGAAAATAGGGATTTTTTCGCCACATTCACAGATGGTCTGCTACACGAGAAAGGGGTTTGGGTAAAAGTGTTGTTATCAGTGAAAATGAAACATTTTCAAGGTGAGCGGCCATTCATAAAAGTGGTAAATTATGATAGAATTATTCTAAATAAACATATTTTGTTATGTAATGTAACAGTCTTAAGTGCATCGGAGCCGAGATATTTAAATATTCATACGTGGGCTTACTTTAAGTACCAAAAGCAGAATACTTAAATCTTTAATATCTCCGCTCCGATATTATTTAACGCCATAAATTATATATATATCTATGTGTATTTAGAGGTCCTCTAATTAACTATGTAAAAATAATCCGGGGCCGCTTAAAAAAAAAATATGTCAATTTTCTTCATACAAACTTACCCAATGCCCTTTCTCATGAAATTTTCCAACGCAAACGGTCGCTTCTGTGTCTGGGAGAGTCTCGTTTCTGCTGGCTGTGCGGGCCAGGAAGGGTGGAAAAGTTAGGTTTTACTGTACGTTTTATCAAATGCGTTATTTTTAACGCAAGAAATCGTATAGTTTCGAGCTCGCCTTCTTATTAAATAACGCTGCTTTTCAGTAACTTTAGCGGACTTTACTTTCTTGCGCGGTTGCATACCTACTTGCACGTGTCTTAGCTCGTTGCACCATAGATGCGTTTGTTAACGATTCGACTTTTCTCGGCTGTTATCGGCTAAACACGGAGACGAAAATACATTACACAACATACATTGCTGCGATTTCTTTTAAGTAGCACTCAACTTAAAGTATCGTAAACGCAATGTATATTACTTGCCATGTTGACATATTATTACTTACCAGTAGGCCTAAGAAGCGATATAGACATGCATTATTTATTGGGTTCTTTATTAATCCATAGTTACCTACTGTTTTACGTAAGGTAACAGTACCATATTACGTCAGGAGATAAGGATAGTTTGATTTTGAGAATTAATAAAAAAATAAGTTACACAATTTTCCAGTTTTATAAGATTATATCACAATATTCACACTCACGATCACTATCTGAATCATTTACATTAAACTATCGCTAAACAAATCTAATTTCTCTTCTTCTGTTAAGAACTCATCTTCATTTATTACCGACTTCCGTCTATTCTTCGGGGTCCTAACATTTCAATTTTTTCCATAAGTAGTTTTTTCACTGACATTTTATTCATTTCAACATTTTTAGAGGCGGCAGTCATAGCCTTTTAATTGTGCCCATATATTGGTATAGATTTTGTTGCTCATATCCTTCGTATTGTGTTTATTAAGATAACGGATAAGCGGCCTTTATATGTAAAGTTCGGACCGCGGGAAACGCCACGTGCCGTTCCAATCTTCGTTCCGAACCGTATTTTTTTACTATTTACTGTTACAGTTGCATTTATACGTAAGGTTCGGAACGAAGATTGGAACGGCGCGTGGCGTTTCCCGCGGTCCGAACTTTACGTGTGCGGGCTGCTATTATATCTAAAGGTCATATCAGTAATTTGATACACTCTATGTGAATAACGAGGGATACCGACAATAACCGAGGATGGCCGAATGGCGAACTTATTTTAATCGTACTGTACTATTTTGCTTGGAATCGAAATTACAGCTGTTTGAAATTGACAGTTTTTTTTCGTTACAGACTTTATGTGTCATTCATTATCTACTGATTAATGAACAACCTTTACATAATTTTTTTCAGGAAGCTGATAGAAAACAGGAGGAAGAAAGAATCCGCATGGAGAATATTTTATCTGGAAATCCACTACTGAATTATTCTGCAGCAGGGCAAAAAAATGATTTGAAGGTATTTATTATTAATCTTGAAAACTAGCAATACATACATATATTTACGTATTAATTTGGGGGTGATCATTAAAAATATTGAAAACATTCAAGTTTGCTTTTTAGCCCTTATTTAGTTTTTTCTCGACCTCATATGTTTAGTTTGAATTTCAACTGAGATTTAATCTCAACTGAATTACAAATTGAGATTGAATTGACCACGAAATTGATGCTTCCTATTCCCAATTCCCAGTAATAGTAAATATGCTCCTATTTTTTTTTCAATTAAACGTCTAAATAATTGCAGTCTGTTGAAGGGTTCACCACACAGACCCTAGTGAAAATACCTATTAGATAATTTATGGTTGGATTTAAAAATACATATTTTGTGTTGATAAATGAACTCGGTTAAAAAAATGCTTTGTGTATGAAAACTATAATAATACACAATGGGAGAAAGTTAATATTGTCTCAATCAAGTCTTTATCTAAGTTCTTTTGTGAAAATTTACCCAACTTACTCTTTTAATACCTCACACAAAAAGAGGGTGTTTATCTTATGTGTTTAACTGAAATATAATGTAATTGAATCTGTCATAATATAGGCTATTGTATTGTATTTTTAGAGCGTGCGGATAAGAAGATTAGTAGTTCTAAAATAAAAAGAGCATGTGTCTCAATTCTGTGTAGAGATTAGAGATTACCATAACATAATTTTGAAATGAATGTTTTATTTCAGGTCAAGAGACGATGGGATGACGATGTCGTTTTCAAGAATTGTGCGCGCTCAGAACCTGAGAAGAAACTAAATTCTTTTATAAATGATTCTTTGAGATCAGAGTTTCACAAGAAATTCATGGAAAAATACGTTAAGTAATCATAATATTGCACCCTTACAACACATTTACCTACTTTGTGACTATAAATAACTACCTATTTCATTAAAATGATTAAAACTGTATCGTGTGTGTTTAATAAAATTATCAACCCTTATTGTCTCAACTATATTTCTTGTTAATGAGGACGGAAACGGAACCTTCATTATTAGGTATCATTCTTCCCGACAGAATAAAGGGGTTACTATATTAAGTTCTAACTTTTTTCTCGATCTGCCAGTGTGCCTATGACAAAGATTATTACATTTTGATAAGTTAAGTAAGCGTCAGAACCCCCTGGACCAATGGAGATATTTGATGTTTAGAAAATACCAAAATGCACTACCTTTTTACTACTATTTGATATCTAACTTCAAATAATTAGTACCTTGATTGACAGCGAAAAAACGAGTAAAGAGAGTGGCCAGACATTCTGACGTCAGGATGTCTGGACCACTTTTTTTTTTACATAGTTTGAGACAAAAAAACTAATTTATCTCTTTGTAAATATTTACTTTCTGTTCTGACGCTTAAATTTATTAAAATCATATTAGACATCCCATATATTCAACATATGCCAATATATGAAGTGTGTAAAAAATGTTTTATTTTGTTTTATGCACGTATTTCGGTTCTGGACTCGTGGTCCCACTGCTTTTTGTTCCACCTGCTATCCGACGGAGCTCAGCCTCGCGGCGGGGCTCCTATTTCTGGTCGCTTTGCCCTTCGGGTACCTAAAGATACCTAACGAACCTAACCTATCTACTTTTGCGGGGTTCTGGACTCTGTAACTGATTTCTGACTTAAGCGAATAGCAGAGAGACCAAAGATATGGGACTAACCTCGGCAATATTGTTGAAATTGAGTACGTAGGTAGTGAATATTGGGAATCACTTAAACTTTTTCTTGTGTGTTACTTAATATAAAAAAAAATGTTAGCATCCCGTACCTACGTACACCTACAAGTAGCAGAGTAACTCATGAAAAAATAGGCATTCGTGTTGGCATCATCTGATCTTTAATGTTGGATTGATCATTAAAAACAATTATTGAAAAAAATAGTTATTTGTGTCACAAGGGAGCAAAATGACATATTTACGGCGAGGGCGTACATTGAATCCAGAACGAAGCGAGGATTCTATAATTGAAATCCCGAGCGTAGCGAGGGATTCTAAAATAGAATCCTGAGCGTAGTGAGGGATTCAAGTGTTAACGCCCAAGGTGGAAATAATTTTGCTACCGTATGACACATACTGCTTTTCACATCACCTATGAGGAAAATAAAAGATCATCATCATCATCATCATCATCATCATCATCATCATCATCATCATCATCATCATCATCATCATCATCATCATCGTCATCGTCATCGTCATCGTCATCGTCATCGTCATCGTCATCGCCATCGCCATCGTCATCGTCATCGCCATCGCCATCATCGTCATCATCATCAATTCATCATTATTATCATCATCATCGCCATCACCATCAGACCATCACCATCATCATCGCCATCATTATCACCATCATCATCATCATCATCATCATCATCATCACCATCACCATCATCATCATCATCATCATCATCATCATCATGCTAGTAAAATAGTAATACACGTAACAGATTATGTACAAATAAAATAAAAAACAAGTCAAGTCAAGTTTGCAACAAAATGTCCTTGAACAGAAAAGTGCCACTTTGCTCCCTCCTAGCAGGGAAGCAAAGTGCCCATTCCGAATAGGTGATGTGAAAAAACGTTTTATTACTTAAATATAGTTGAGTCGGTAAAATTGTGCCCACTAACTTTTCAACGGTAAGTTAAACAATCAGAAGAAACAACCAGCTAAAACAGATGGAGTAGTCTAGTCTTTGACAATCAAAAGCGAAACATGTGGGGACGGCTCCCCCTTAAAGTGCTTGCATGTTTTGTTTGTAATCTTAAGCTTTTTTTGCTACCCTATAGACGTTCCGAACCCAATATTGGAGTTTTATAAGATGTTTACGTAACGTTCGATAGCATTGCTGAAGACTGATTATTAAGTACCTACTCTGTTGATTGATTAACCCGTACATGCAAATAGTGCGCAGTGTACCTACATGATGTATGAACTGCCGGGCGGAGGTCGAGCGAGCTGCGCCGAAGCGCTCTCGGATTGTTTACGTTATTCATATTGAAAGTATGCGCCTAAAGCACCGTTTACACTCGCCACGCTGCGCCATACATTGATAAAACACATTCCACACCAATTAAATATTTCATCGAAACATGTTAAATAATCCGGGACTAGAAATGGGTGCTTAATTGGGATCCCCACCCAACTATATCTGTTGCACTTTATCTTCTGATTTATAAATAATAATACCTACTTAACTATTAGCCTATTAGTTTAAATGAGTTGGTAAGGGTTTAATGATTATTGAAGGAAAAACGTACAGGAAAGTTACGTACGTATAACTATTGAATGTACCTAAATACGTATTTAGGTATCGATCGACCAACTGCACACTCATTATTGAAACACAAAGACATTAAATGTACTTAGTAGTAATTGAATCTCTTTAGTGAAACATTATCGAACCTTTAACTTTACAGCTATTAATGCTATTATTGATGAGATGACATTGTCTGTTTAATAAGTACTAGGTAAGATTTTATTATTTGTGAGACCATTGGATAGCTAATGACTTGCCGGCAAATACAGACCGACCGGTTCCATTGGACTCGGCAGCTGCGCCCGCGACAGTATGCGCATACCTTTAGGAGGGGGGGGGGGGGGGGGGGAGAGTGCGAGCGCGGCCTACCTTGAGTGGGCAGGTTCCGCGGTCCCGTCGCGCCGCGCCGCGCTCCACTCATACGTTCCTCTCGCGCAGTCGCGCGCGCTCAGTCATCATGGCCGGCCCCGCGGCGTGGCGATGTGCATGTTCCGTGTTGTTTATCGTGGCGGCGGAGGCAGTTCTGTCGGGGCTCTACGTGGATAACGGCGTAGACCAGACGGTGATCCAGCATGCAATGACGCGCGACGAGCGACTCGTGGTGGAGCATGAGATCCTAGAACTGCTGGGGCTGGGCGCGCGGCCGCGGGTGGCGCGCGGCGCGCTGGACCGCTCGGCGCCCTCCTTCCTACTCGACGTCTACAAGCAGTTGGGTGAGGAGCGCGAGGCGCGCCCCACGCGCTCCTCGGCCGCGCCGCTCAGCGGCGACGACCAGCAGGCCATCGACGAGAGCGATCTGATCATGACCTTCCAGAGTAAAAGTAAGTATCAACACGTTAGAATTAATCAACGTTAATTTGTCTACGGCACTCGTGTACTTCTTGCGTAGGCAGAGAGACGCGACGACTGGGAAGGGTAATGAAGTAACTAGGGATTATTTTTTAAGTGGTGCGGCATGTTCGCCGCGTTCGTTCGAATGAAGGTAATTAATGAAGTACTTCCAGACATCATTAAAAAATGTATATTGAAGAGTCATTATTATTACTTTTTCAAAAGTAGGTAGTCTTAGTTTACGTTTCAAGTTTCCATAATATGATGTGATATTACGTTACACATATTACGCTATTGACTCTGTCCAGTTTCCAGCACAACAAATCCTACGCGGTGTGACAAGGTGTTATCGTGCATCGACACTGCTTTATGGTCTAAGATCCGAATAGGAAACGATTTGCACCGGGCTGCTTATTCGATCAAAAGTATTTTATATCAAATTTGATACGCTAAATAATATGTGGCGAATAGGTTGGCTGAAAATTTTCAGTGCAGTACTTATATCATTAATTTTTTTATTAAAAATGAACTTTTTTTTAAATTTGTAAATGCTTGTTTAATAGACAAATTACATATTTAATAAATAAAAATAATAATATTATAATGTAACAATATTAATAAATAAACTGTAGTATTACTAACAAAGCGTAGAACTCATGTATACCTACTCTTAACTGATAAAATCTTTGATTAATTTAAGATTACAAGTTAAGATAAATTCATAATGTATTTGTTTTTTGTGTAAGAAATAAACAGATTAACTTTTAATTTTTTTTTTTTTACATACTAATCGAAAGTATGAAGCCTATATATAGAATATGCAAACGTTAGGTTTGGTGCAAATTATTAGTACCGACTTACCTGTTTATACCTGCCGAGCTGCCTATCCAATAGTTTGACGGGAAAAAAATATTCAACCTAACGTTCGCAAATTCTATAGGCTTCATACTTTCGATTGGTATGTAACTTGTCTAATAAACAAGCAATTGCATTTTTTTAAGCCAAAGTAAATTTTTAATTGTTTAATTAATTATATACTGGACTGAAATTTTTCATCCAACCTATTCGCCACATATTATTTAGCGTATCAAATTTGATATAAAATACTTTTGATCGAATAAGCAGCCCGGTGCAAATCGTCTCCTATCCGGATGTCAGGTGTACCTTAATGCTGTGGCTCTTGTAAAAACTGGTAAGTAATCCTTAGCTAGTAATATTGAGGTTTTTTGATCGCAAACAGAGTACAGACTTAGGTAGGTATAGATACCCTTTTTGATAATTTTATTGACCATTGACATATGAATTGTATTTTAGGTTAATAGAGGTGGTATTTTGCACTGCACCCACTAGGTGCCAATCTGGTTTTATGGAGGGTGTTTATGTAGTTGATAGTGGTAAGATTTTGTTAAGAAGTACTATTACTTCCCTGCAAAACTTTTTTTTTAAACCCGCAATTTAATCTATGGGGTCCTTATGTGGTCCTACTTTGAAAGTCGAAGACTCGGCCAACATTAAGATAAAGTAACTTGGAACCATTTCGTGGTATAAATTCTCTGGATTAACTGTAAAAAACTATTGATATTAGACGATTCTAATAAGACACTGATTCCATGTAAATGTTGATTTTAAAATAACTGCCTGCCTTGAATTTGATAGCTATAACGCTGACTGTCATGAAGGATTACTTATTATAAATTTAGTTTTATTTATAGTCATGTATTGTATAAGTTGCTTGCGGATTTTGCCTATTTACCTAAGTATAGGTAATTCGTTGTGCATTTTATTATACTTGTCTTAACACCTTTTCCTGTAAACATTAGCATGTGATTTAGCAGCTAAGTAATAACAATAAAATTGAAACCTAGTTTATCTACACTCATATCATAAGTTCTCTATAATGCGTTCAGAATCCGTAGACAATGACCAGAATTACTTGATACAATTTTACTATGATATGTTTTCTTATCTGTAGCTGTAATGAAAAGTTAAAATTACGATACAACTTTTGATAAAGTAATGTTGTTCAAATTTGGAACATCTTCCAAAACCAACAAAATTCAAACAGGGGGCCAATTCTAGTATCAATTGAACGTCGACTCGGTATATTTGAAGTAAAGTGTCGTACGCCATTTTGATTTCGAATGACATTAGAATAGGGACTTTGTTAGCTTGTCTATGATTAAAAAAAAACATTCATATTCGTGACACAGGTTAGCTTTGCCGCCATATTTGTTCTGCCGCCTACTGAACGCATCTTAGAGTACTTATAATATGTGTGTAGATAAAGTAATGTATGTAACTGTACATAATTAGGCTTTAAAACACTCGTGTGATCTTATTATGAAACTCGCCTTCAGCTCGTTTCATAAAACCACACTCGTATTTTAAGGGCCCTCTTTATGTATCAGTTACATAAAATACTATTAAAGTCCTTGTGACAACTTGTCGTGTACTTTACAAAGTACATAGAAATCAATCAATATGAGGCCTTAATTAGATGTGAATAGTGTTGCAATTATAACTAAACTTCTTTGACGTCTAGTTGACAGGAGGGTAAATTCTGAGCCTAATGCTTTGTGCTTAAGATGCAGCAGCGGTTTGGTTAATAATGACAACTCATCCTTTTTATTGGTACCTCATTGGGAAGAAACTTAATGGTCTCAGGTAGTTCTCCTTCAGGTAGGTGGTGACTCAGTGTCGTCGACGTAGGCCCGCCGCGGACCGCGGGGTTCCGGCGCCATTCCAGCTTAAGATAAAAACCAAATAAAAACTTTATTGTTACTTTCATGGCACAAGTAATCGCCGCTCGAGTTTAGGTCAGGTAGGTACTTTCTGAGGAAATCCTTTATTGTTCCGGTCATTATTTCCTTTGTGAAGAAATGGATGGTGTACTCAAATCTCTATTACTACTTTACGGATAATGAGTATCGTACCGAAAAATAAGATTTTAGCCTTTAGGCCAATTTGGTGTAGGTACCTAAGTAAGTACCTTTAGTAATTGACCTTTAGGTATATCGGTAGGAATGATAAGTTGTATGATGAGATTGATGAGATCAGCATCAGTCACGAATGTAAGTAAACATTATAAATTGCGAACAGAAACCTTTTTAAAGGTTTTAAAGGGTGTTCTGAAAAAACATGCTTATAGTGGTTTGTCCCAAAAGCATTACTTACTAATTTTATTTCAGCAATTAATTTTGTTTATGAGCGCAATTTCTATAATAAAGATTCAAATTATTTGATACACTTTTAAATACGCTGTAAACGCTGTTTGAGAAGGTTTAACTTTTTAGTCTATGACATTTAAAAAGTAAAATTTACAAGGAAGAATTTTGATTGCACGAGTGTTTGGCTGTTTGGAGATAGTTATCCTAGTCCAAATATGGTTTTAAAAAGTAAAACAGCAGGTAGGTAGGTATAGGTAATTCCACGGAGGTTGAAGTGAATGATAACACACACAGCTAAATGAAGGTTAGTACTGATTGCAAAAAAATGAATGAATGAAATGAGTGAGTGAATGTAAATAAAATCGATTAATATATTTTTGAAAAACATTACTATTTATTGATATACTTATCATTAATGGTATTTAAAGCAGTAAAAAATAATAAACAAATCCTTTTATAACCACCGTCACTTGGCATATCTTCATCTGATTCGTTTTGGTTTTGGTTTTCGGTTAAATCATCTATCATAGGTTCCATTTCCCTATATCTTTCTTCGTTTTCTTGGGTTTTACTGAAAATACTGTGAAATGTTTCTTTATCAAGTGCTGCTATTTCTTCGTTTAATTTTCTCATGACGCTATTAAATGTGAACTCAGTATTACTAGCTGCCACTCTTCCTTTTATGATTCCCCAACAAAGTTCTATAGGGTTGAGGTCTGGATGGTATGGTGGCAGACGTAATACTGAGTGCCCATGTTCTTCCATCATTTTATCCAAAACAATTTTTTTATGGCGTGGCTTATGAAGCTTTATAATATCATATAAAACTGGCTTCGTGTTCTTTTCGGGATGTGGTATTTTGTTTTTTTTTAACCAATCCAACATTTCTGCTTGGTTTGAATTTTTAATCGGACATTGCTCATACTGTACATTATGGTAAGATAAATTGTCTATAACCAAAACTGAATTTGGTTCTAGATTTGGAACCAGCTTCTCCGAGACCCATTTTCTGTAATTATTAAAGTTCATAGAGCCATGATAATCACCAGTTTTTTTATTTGATTGAAACGTGAGTAGTGCGTTTGGTATAAACCCATTTTTACTACATGCATGCACAATAATACATCGTTGCCCCTTAGATATCGGCACTTTACATCCTTTATTAAATTATCCGGTGAACTTTATAGCTCATATGAAATTTCACTTCCAAATAAGTATTCAGCTATCGATAAATTTTATATCGGAAGGATGTCCCTAGTTAATTGATGTTATTGCAACCGCGACTTCTATGTCTGCTAATAAGTAATGAAAAAATAGGTAAACACCATTTTAACAGCTACGTTGATAAAATAAGGCAATTTATTACATAATTATCTTTGATTTCTACGATTAATATTACATTAATAATCTGACAATTAATTAATCACATACGAGATATTTTATTTTCTGTTTTGTTTGAAAATTGTTCTATAGACGTAATACTTAACAAAATAGTTAATATAAACTTTTTGGTCTTTCTTGCAATTCACTGTTGAATCTGCAGTCGGTACACGGTAAGAACACTAATTTCAAAATCTCGTTGTCATTACATGACAGTGTTATAGTGTGCGTGGCCTCAACTGAGTTGAAACTACCTATACGTAATGAAACTTCATAGGTACATTTTCTCTAAATTTTCTCTGGACCTGGAACTCAGAAGTACGCGGGCTGATTTTACAACAGTAAGGTTAACATTTCCGAGCATGTGGGAGAAAAAAACAATACCATAACAGATCAAAGACATATGGTTTTTACCGCTTAGAATAGAGACCCAGTAGGGGTGAAATGATTACGAGTAGGTAAATTAAGACGTGTTCTACGAGTAACAACTTCACGGCAACGGTCGTGATTAGCGCTAAAAAGTATTACATTGACGCAACCGTGCAACGTCATTTTGACTGGCGGCCCTCGCGGGTCGTGTCAAATCGTGTGAAATGAAAACATTATAAAAAGCCAGCGTGTTGTACAGTCAGCAGAAGAAGTAGGTGGACAGTCGGACTCGAACAGCTAAAAATGATCTACACACGATTATTGTCAAGAGAATAAAGGGAGAAGAGAAATGTGTCTTCGACTATCCACCTAATTCTGCTGCTGACTGTACCTACTTATAGTAGTTTATGTAACTGATACGTAATGAGAGGTCTTAAAACACGAGTTCGTATGATCGCATGAGTGTTGCATAGGTTAATTATTTTATCTCCACTCATATAATACTATACCTAAGTATCTAAGATGTGTTCAGAATCCGAAGGCAAATGACCCGCGTTGCTACCAATACTACCTATTGCATGTAACCTAAGCTAATGTATAAACTGAAATAAGAATTAAATTAAAATAGGAAACACATGTATATTTATACTAATAATAATACTTATACTAAAAAATTCAAGACAAACAAAATTAAGTGGCATAACAAATAAATAACGACGAGAACAAAAGTGTCGGCAAAACAAACCTGTCTCACGAATATTGAAGGTTTTTTTGTAAAATCATAGACAAACTAATAAAGTCCCTTCTCATGTCGTTCGGGATCAAATGTCGCGCGATACGAGTAAGTATAAGTATACAAAAAAACATACAGAGCAGACGTTTCGTATTGACTAAATTTTAATTTCAATTATACTAGAATTGAGGCCAATTTAAATTGTGTTGGTTTTGGAATTTCTAAATTTGATTCTCATTACTTTATTCCATCTGGTATCGTAATAAGAACATTAAGTTACAACAACCAACACCCCACTAAAAACACCACCACACCAAAGTATGTCATTTTACACGAGTCTCTAGGTCGGGACGATTGACAGTTCCGCACGTACCTATAAAGTCAAAAGACGTTTTTTAATAAATCTGCGACAAAATGTCAATGAAACAAATATACAACAGTAATTATTTAATAGAGTCGATTGTAAGTATTTGATTCTTAGTCTGATAAAAAAATCTCAGTAAAATTTGAATAATTATTAAGGGTAAAAAAAGGAAAGTAAAAAAAAAGTAGTACTACAGATAAAATACGGAACCCTAAAAACTAAAAAGCACTAATTCGAAAAATCCACCTTTTCGCATGATTTGAGTACAGCTACAAAAAGTAGGTAAGTACTACTTTTTGAGCAACTGTATTAAATATATTAATCAATTACTACTAGTACTAGTACTTACCTATATGAAACGTGCGTTAATTTATTTGAGCTTGTTAGTAATCAGTCCGAATGATTAGGTACTACGGTCTACGCCGCCGAGCCTAAGTAGATTTTTATTCTCGGTTTATTACCTTATTAAAGGTTATACCTATAGGCTTTAAAAATAGCTGCACACTTTTGTGCCTTGTCGCTTTAACGCCTTTGACAGATTGGTGCAGCAGTTCAAACAAGATGTTAAAGTGACAAAGCACTTAAGTGTGCAGCTACTTATAAGGCCGACCGTACGGTTACCACGAACCACTAAATTCACATTACTCGAGACTAAATTGATTGAAAAGGATTGAGATAACGTTAGGTACTTCGAACTTCGATGTTTAAACGATGGCCTCACGTTGGTTGTCTGTATGGAGTAGGGTTTCCATTCCAGCTGTACTGGAACACGAGTGTAGTGTCCTTTTTTAAAATCCATTTTAAGACTCAGGTTAATCTTCGCCATCAGACAGCTAGAAATTAGTCATTAGATTTTCTAAACAAACTGAAAACAGCGCTCTCTCTGGAAAACATTGACAACTATTTAAACGATTAGACATTAAAATTTGACAGATCAATTCTGAGCGACTAGCGGAAATATAGGTTCACTTTGAGTTACCTAGATGGCGCTGAGGTGTGAAATAAAAGAAATTAATAATATGAATTAAAACAGATCATTCTAATTAGAATTTAGGAAATAAATAGATTTATTTCGTTATGTTAGTAAAATAAATTAAAGAGGGAAGGTTTACACAAATTATTTTGTAGTGAAGTAACATTATAGTTGTGTAACCTAATAAAGAAAGATCGAATTGGCTGGAAGTTGAATAAAAAAAGAAATGACGGCTATAATGCTAAGGAGAGTAGGAGACAAGTTCAAAGTATAATGAACTAGACGATTAGACATTTAAAATTGACAGGTTAATTCTCAGCGACTAGCGGAGAAATGGGTTCACTTTGAATTACCTAGATGGCGCTGTGGAGCAAGCGAAGGAAATGGTTGAAATTAAATAAAAAAAAAAACATCATTCTAATTAGAATTTAGGAAATAAATAGGTTTATTTCATTATGTTAGTAAGATAAAGTAAAGAGGAAAGAATTGCACAAATTATTTTGTAATGAGGTAACATTATAGTTGTAAAACCTAATAAATAAGGATCGAATAGGCTGGAAGTTGAAAAAAAAAAAAAAGAATTATGACCGCTATGTTGCTAAAATGAGTAGGGGTCAAATTCAAAGGATAATGAACTTTGTTTGTTACATGTTATGTTAGAATAATCATTGTCATTAGAAGAGTAAATGCATTATTGCGGGAAAACTTCTGCGCATCCCAGCTTCTCTATACGCAGGGACGCTAGAGAGACGCTAATATGAGGAGAGATGAGTTCAAACGAAAGTGAGCTTTATTTGTTACTTGAAATGATGAAATAGACACTAAAGTTGAATAATTGAAATTTCTTTTGCGGGAAAAGTTTACGCATCCAAGCGATCTTATACGCATGTTTGATACAGCGGGGCCGAAAATTAGGGGTTTCTACGCATGCTCAGGGTTTTCTATATAAAGTCTGGCGAGGGTCTGAGCGGGGCTTTTTTATTCCGGTCGTCGAAGGGGTGAGTTGATATTTTGCTGAGAGGTGTCACGTATCGTCCATTTTTGCCTTGTTGGTTTTTATTTATTTGTGTTGTGCTCGTATATTATAGGTGATATTATTTTGGGTGTCGCTTCACGTTGCGTTCGAGTAACGCTACAAGTTAACGATTATCGCTACACAGGAATGTTGTAGTTGACTTTATTTTGCTAGGATTGTGAGAATGTTTTAATAACTGGTGTTTGTGTGTTCCGGGATTGTTTTAACATGTTTATTAACCTTCTTTTGTTTTCCAGAACTCTGTAACGTCGCCACAAATGGTAGTCGGTTACGCAGAGCTCCAGGCAGTTGTAGTTTACGAAAATGAATACCTACACTCACATTTTGGTTGTGAGTTGAGACCTGAAGATTTCCACAATCAGGAAACGGACGGTTTTAACTCATTAACTGAGTGAGTTTGGAAGGTACGCGTACAAGGTTTCCTGATACCTTTATTCGGTATATCAGGCTCTGCTGAATGGTACTTTTTATGTCTCCTCTCCAGGGCCCGTAGAAGTGGATCCGAAATCAGTTTGCGATTGTTGTGTGGCCATCTAAAGTACCTTTGGCATTGATCCCCTTATTTATATATGTATATATAGACCACCGTAGGTATTTTCCCCACCTGGAAGCCAACTAAAGGCTAGAAATAGCCGGTTGAAGGGTGTTAGGACTACACACAGGAAGTTTTACTTCCGAAATCGAGGTTATGTTAGGTCTTAGTTGGTCTAGCAAAGGTTTTCTTACACCGGAATTCCTTTACACTACTCACACGTTTAACGTAACTGTAAAAGTCATTTTGGACTTTTAATTGCTCTAAAACAATAGATTAATAGGTGGTTAGGGGTTATAGGTAGTCAGTAGCTTTTCCTTTACACCGAGGGAAGCTTATAAACACGTAATGTGACTAGCTAGGTATATGTAGACAAAGTTTGTTCTACTACTGGCATAGTAAAACAAGCTCTGTCGACGTAAGAATTATAATTATTGAACCAAGAAGACTTAAATTAGCTTTCTAAAACCAATAGGAAAATTAGGAACTAGTAATAATTAAATCATGTTAGAAAAGTAATCCTTTTAAATTAAATTCATATTAGGCAAATATTCAATCTAGGGTATCGAAACTTACTTATTGAATGTAATCTTGATAGTCTGTGGTTAGGTCTATCTATACTTGTCAGAAACGTCAAATTCTAAGACCGTCCGTCTAGTTAGAAAGTAAATGAAGCGCTAGGCTGCGGAGTATGTATGTTGTCCGATAAACCCGTGTTGGTATGATTAGGGAGTTCGTTTAACATGAAAGGTATTGTAGTGGTTATAATTAGCAGATAGGTAGAGATCTAAGTTTAAGAAGCATTCGCGCCTAACCTTAGTGATAAACCTAGGCGGCTAACTAGGGAGATGACCGCAAACATGTTTTATCAGTTAGTGTGTATAAAGAGTTCACGTTAAAACTGTCCCAAACGAATAAAAGTAATTAGTTAGCTATGTGTATTCACACCAGGTTGTTGTCATAGAAGTCATCTAAGCACGTAACGAAACTTATTAGTCTACGGTATTTTTATTAACTTTCTAGGATAGTAAGGGTAAATTAAAGAGTTCACGTTAAAACTGTCCCAAACGAATAAAAGTATTTAGTTAGCTATGTGTATTTACACAAGGTTGTTGTCATAGAGGTCATCTAAGCACGTAACGAAACTTATTAGTCTACGGTATTATTATTAACTTTCTAGGATAGTAAGGGTAAATTAAAGAGTTCACGTTAAAACTGTCTCAAACGAATAAAAGTAATTAGTTAGCTATGTGTATTCACACCAGGTTGTTGTCATAGAAGCCTTCTAAGCACAACGAGAGTCTATGATATTATTATTAACTTTCTAGGATAGTAAGGGTAAATAAGTACGGTTACATACCTGCTAAAAGAAAAGCTAGGCTTATCATATTTAGATATTATTCCGAAGAGGTTCTAGTTGTAAGAAAGAAATCGTCATCATTATAAGCTATATATTATCTTTAAACATCAGATAAAGCGAATAAATCTAGGTTAACGTAGTCCTTTTGTATAGGTAAAATTCAAAGTGATACTTACGAGTTGGTCTGTCCTTTCAATACACCTTTAACAGCTATAAATGTGACGTACATACCTAGCTACGGCTTACTGTCTCTGTCCAAGGACAATCAGTGGTCACTGTACTTACACATATGCTTAGTTGTTGTCTGAAGGAACCCTAGTGTTGAGTATACACTATGTGGTTCAAGAACACACCACCTTTGTGAGAATATTAAGGTTATTAAAGAAGTTATTTATAGGCAAAACCAAAGGGCTACTAATCTAGTTAAAATTAAATGTTGAAACAAGATATCTGAAAGCGCACTAAATCAATTATAGGGCTACTTACTATGGCTAATTAGTTTTAGATATAGTTTTGTGTTGGTAACTTCAGTGAAGTAGATGGTATAAGTAAAATTTACACAATAGAGTCTCAGACTAAGTTATGAATGGTGAGGTTACACTAATTCATTATTATATTAAATTTTAAACTAAACAGTTTATGTACTAGGGATATAGTACTGAAATTGAATTATAGTAATCTGAGTGATTCAATAATTCATACTACAATCCAGAGTATAAAGGTTGTAGAACCCGCCTAGTAGGGTTACATTTACATGATAACTACAGTAGGTATACTACTAAATAGTTTGGTAGTTATGACTACAAATTATAGAGAAAGACACACAAAGTTTGTCATAGGCATATTGAGTTTAATTTTATAAGTAAGAAGTAACAGGCTAAGAAATAAGAATAAAGCCTAAAATTAAGCATTGATATTATATTGTTCTAATATATTATTTTGTGTTCAAAAGTAAAATGAATAATTGAATTAAAGAGTTTAATCCTTTGAGTTTGTCTCGGTCTCTCTTCTCAAAGGATCCTTTTGGAGAGACTAGTAGAATCAAGTTTACCTAATTGACTAGAATTAGTTTACTAAATTTAACACTAATAGAATAATGTGTTATACTAAATAAAAAAAAATATATATTAGTGGGCGGGCTCTGAGGTTATGGTTGAAGAGCAGCGGAACGGCGTGTGATGGGGCCGTTCCTGTAATCACTAATATATTATTGCCATTTTATAAGAGAAGAAATAGTAAGAAATTCAAATTGATCCTAGTTTGTTCATAATATTCTAAGTCGCTTAATAGATATTTTGTTTCAACAGTAGAATGATTATGGTTTATGATGAGACTTCTATATTCATGCTAGCTATAACTCTGTTCCTTGGTTAATAATACAAAGTTAGGTTAATTAATCCTTTCCAGTAGACTACTATAATAATTTGAACCTTATTTCAATTAGGAATTTTATTAATATAATTCTTTACTGAATAGTTAATACTTTTAGGTTTGATTTAACAACATATAGATGTTAGCTGGCAAGTTTAATGGTATTCTCTAATAGTAATCAGTAGGAAGGAGTAATTAGGAACTTCATAATAGACTAGTAATAATAAACTCTCGCTCATTAAAGTTCTTTGGTTTACTATTCGGTTCACAATGTAGGGTTCTTAGACATTAGACGATCATGAGGCCAAGTTTAATATAAATATATATAATTTTAAAAACTGTATTTTTGGGGGGGTCAGTACAGTTTGGGATGCCTAGACCAGGATGTGAAACCTAAATTATTATTTATTACGTGACCTTAGATATAGTATAAATATTTATGCTATGTTTTTCGTCACAATTTGATGTCCGTGTAAAAGGAGTGAGCTTGAGTTTATTATTGATAATTAGTTGAGGTCGTTTCATTAGATAAATAACTTAACAACACAAATTTAATATCATAAATTTTAATTCTCTGTATTACAATAGGTTAGGTTAAGTCTAGTCGAAGTATTTAGCTAAATCTATAGGTGAATTCTATGCAGGCTATCCGATCCATTTTGTTCTGAAATGTATGTCCGCAATTTCACTAAAATACGTCCATGACGATTGTCCGCGACAGCGCAATGGCACTGAGTTTCACTAAGGCACTGTGTTTTCGCTAAATCACATCTTGTAACGCACTTTTCACTTATAATCACTGATTGTTTTGGTCACTAGAAATTAACCCGGTTTTATCAGAGATACGGGGTGATGGACATTGGACGTGACTCGGTGTTATGTATAATTATTACAAGTCTTAATTAAAATGATACAGTTTACTAAGTGGTCATTTAGAAGCGTTTAATAAAATCGTGTTACGTTCTCCTATCGTCTAACTTCACTGAACGCTAGGATTGGTCGAAATCGTTATCTTTATCATCTATTTGACCAATCTGTGGTCATCGCAGTGACAGTAGTCAGGGGCGTTTTTATAATGTGAAACGAAGCGAAGATAAAATGATTATTATACACGCTTCGTCTCATAAAAAGTTGTAAATACCTAGTTCTATACGAGTATATTAATTTTTAGAATCAAAGCCCCTAAATTTTATATAATACGTTTTTAAGTAAAAGGCTAATTACTTGCCATATGACGGATTTAGGAGTAATTTAAAAGAAAAAGTCGCATGTGGCTCATAGATAATGTAATAAATAAATATTGCGTTACGTTTTACGGGAGATTTATTCGATGATTGGAAATTCGATAGTCACTTGAAATAATTTAAAATCATTAAATTATTTAGACATACAAATACTATTAAATAATTGTATGACATGTAACATGTTAAATATCCAAGTTGGTTATAACTACTGATTCTAAGTTAAAAATTAGTAATTAGAATTCTATAACATTCATTCCATAAGTATACTTAGAACTTTATTTGATCGTATCGATTATACTTATTAAATTAATGAAATAAAAAAAACAAATCGCATAGCTAGACCCGAAAAACGTTTATATATAGGTAGGTAGGTAGATATTTGAATTGGTTAGATGAGATAAATTAGAAAATATTTAGAATTTAACTTGTAATAAGTAAAAGCTGGTATATTATTTGAATTTACAAGACCAAGCTGGTTTTTGGGTAAGATTAATAAAATGGACTATACTTACCCATCTTATAGATATGTTTGACAAATTTAAAACTGATTAAGAGATTTGCATATGGGGGGGTGATAATTGTTTGTTAGTAAGGAACTAAGATCATAACATAAACATCAGGCAATATTTAGTCATATTGTATAAGAAGTTAGGCATAAACATTGTTTTGATGTATTTTTAGTAATTAAAAATAATGTAAAGCTTACATTATCATGAATCATTCATAACCTTTAAGTCAGGAAGAAATTTAAAGTAAAACTAGATTTTATTTATAAAAACAGAGGTAAACAAAATTGCATCAACTTATCCCAGCTGATACATAAAAGAAACAAATCATGCTTGGTTTAAGGTGAAGTAGGTAAATCATAAGACATTATTATGTAATCCATGAACAGTACATAAAACAGGGTTAGTAGAAAGAAAAATAAGGTTTAGCACAACACAAATCACAATCATTCACTTAGCAGGAAGCCGGACCGGGTAGCTTGCAATGGTTTCACACGTAGAATAGTTACTGCTAGATTGTTTAAAACTTGCAGGCGATTAAACATTATGTTAGTAGGGTAATGAACTCTATCATAACTGCAGAGGGTGTCATCTCTCAATATTGCTGAAATAAAAGCAGAATATTCCGTTAGTTACTGAAAACAACATTAAGTAAACTTCATATCTAACAACTATATTTATTACTAGAAAGACTAGGGTACCTTTATTAGTAAATTTAAGTTTGGAATTATGCTAAATAGAGGAGTTATGCGCATCGACATGAACTAAGGTTAATATAAATAAGTTATAGGTATAACTCACATATACCTAGAATAGGATTGTATACTTACGTATTATAAGTAGTTCTCTCCATTAGGTTGTAATATGGTTCAAGTTATTAACAGGCAGGAACACATTAGCCATTTTGATTTGCTAATCACACCGTGTGATTAATTATCCATAAAATACTTCTTTTTCTTCTCTTTAATGGCAATCTCAGGGCCTGGTGCCAATGTCAGGAATGTTCGATTTTGGTTAAGTACGTAATACACGGGACTTCTGTTTTATATTCACAAACAAACGATAATAGTCATAGAGTTGGTAACGAACAATAAGCTCAAACAAAGCTGTTTAGCTGTCATATTTTGCAGTAGCATCCACAGATAATGTAAGGCGCGTCTCTGTCCGTTCAGAAACCTAAACACGTTCAAGTCGAAAAAAAAACAGGTCTGAAAATGTTGAGTGAAAACATAATAATAATAATCTCACATTTATTTAGCTATAGTTGCTATGTATCACTACGTACGGTAACTTTATTTTTATTGGTTATGATGGATGCGGAGATATTTAAGGCAAGGATGGTCAACGAATAATAAAACATGTGTGGCCGTACCTTTATACAGATTACGATAAAATCCCTTTTTAAAGTTGTTGCCTGCGAGTTGGACCGTCAATGTGACATGTCATCGTAATAGGTGTCAATGTCAAAATAGGGAGCTGTCAGAGTTTGTTGTGTTTATCTGTCATAATGTATTTAGTTATGAATATTTTATTCAAAGTTTAGTGAAAGAAACTTTTATATAGTGCAAAAATAATTACGCGAGCCGGGAATATAACTTGGTAATCATGGCGTATGTTTTTATAATAAGTTAGTGTCAAAAGTTATTAGCTTTGAAGGTTTGACTGTCAGTGGTTAGGTATAATAATAAAATGTAAGTTTATGGTTTTGTATTCGAATAAGTTAAATTAAATGGTATTTAGTACACATTAGGTTAAAGGATCAAAACTATCGAGTTATTATCAAAGTTTTCCATGCTAAATTCGCGGTGTAACTACATCTGATTTACGCGTAGTGTAAATGACTGAATTTTCTCTTGTTGAGAAATATATACCAGACAATGTATATGTAAATATGTATAGTTCATACATTTATCGAAGTTTTCTCTTGCTGGATCCGCAGAGAAATATACATCGGACGTTATGTATATACTTTGAGAATCTCATGCTAGATCCGCTGAGAGATATACAATCAGACTAGATGTATATATGAATAACTATAATAGTAATTTCACTTGTTAGATATGGTGGAAAATATACGCCAAGTATAGTGTTTTTATACTTTTAAAATATTTAGGGAAACACTGGAATTATGTACTGGACATAATATTATGAAACTATTTGAGTATTAAATTCAAATTGGACATAGTGTGGTATTAGTAGATCTAGAGTTGAAGTAGTTGTATGAAGGTGGATTTTCTTATTTAATATAAGTAGGACAAATAAATTGTAAATTAAAAACAGAAAATCTAAATAACGGATAAAAATAAATAAAATGAAGTTTTAGAATAAGGCGATTAAGCATACTAGAATAATAATAATAATAAAATAATTAGGTTGTTTACTGGCGAGATTAACTTGAGGAATAGGGAGAGGTTATAGTTAAATAAAATTTAATTGCGAAAATGACTTGTATCATAATAAGGTGAAATTAATTAATGAATAATAAGGTTAAGGGAAGGGAGATTTCTTGCAAAGAAATCTGGTTAAGAATTTATAGGGACGACTACTCAAATTTGGTTATGGATATTATAGGAACACAATTTCCTTAGAGAGTGGAAAGAAAGTGAAATGAGAGTGTGGTATCATGGTTTGAGATGAATTCAGAGAATGAAGTATGGTTTGAGGTTTAACTATAAAAGGACCATTTTGGAGTAGACGTTTTTGAATTGTAACCAGGCTGGATCTGTCGATATCTGAACCTCTGGGAGGGGAATTATACACAACTAATTGTCAAGAATTTATGTGTTAGGTTAAAATCGTATTTACGATTCGACCCATTGGAAGGGGTAGTTCTTGATAATTAATACTATACAAGTGTAAGAAGGTTATAACAAAAAAATACACACCTACTTTCAGTGATGAAAGGTTCAAAGTTAAATGTTAAATAATAATAAAAAAAAAGGTATCTGGGTGTATTGACATGCTTAATAGTCACAATATTGAGTGTGCTAATATAGCTGAAGTTGAACTATTTAGTTGTTGAAAGTAACACATGCACCAAGAAAGAGATGACAGATGACTAATTTTGTGGGGGTGAGGAATGGTTTTTGGTTTTGACTTTTGAAGATATTAGTACTTGCTTAACATTATATTAGTTTGCAAGTAGATTTTCTCGGAGGAATCTCTTATTCCGGGCATTGTGGAAAAGAAATTTGAGTTCGGGCGATGTGAGCGTACAGATTTCGATTGATTCCCAGGAAAATTATTACTAGAATACACTTATCTCACAAATAAGTGCTACTTTTGCGAACTAATAAAATTAGAGGAACATATCATCATCAATTAATACTAGGAATCATAGATCCAAGCTTCTACCTAAGGTGTCGTATGTTTGTCTTGTGATTGGTTAAATACACAACACATTAAAGCATAGTGGTCGGAACAGATATCAACGGATTTGGTTTCCCATATAAGGTTAGGGTAAGGAAATTGGTATTTGAGAATAATGAAAAAAAAAGGTAAATGATAAGATTAAAGAACTTTGACTATAATTGACATTCTGAATCATGTACTTTAAGGTAAACACCATAGGGAAGGTATTATCGATTTGTATGAGAGGACTCAACTGTTTCTTTTACCAGAGCAATGTTGGATATGAACAATAGTCGGGCAATGTGACTAAGTTCTAATTGAAAAAGTGGAGTCTGAAGGTATTTTCTTTTACTCCTATAATCGGTGCAGTGATGGGGGTATAAGAACATCTGAGGGATCAATGTGATTATATCTCTAACTGTATTGGTGTAGGTTGAGTTTTGCAAATTATTAACACACATCAGGACAGATTATATAAAATAGAAAGGACGTGATTCATTGTGTAAAATTAGTTATGATAAATATATACCCATTTCTAATTGGTGAATATATCAAAGAATTGAGAATTCAAAATTTTGATATAGGGTTCCAGTTAAAGGAGGTCATCCTTTTGTTTTCCAATGTCTCTTACAGATAACATCAAAGATGTTGTCTTTCTTAGTCATTGTGGGGGTGAGCTGTACTGGAACACGAGTGTAGTGTCCTTTTTTAAAATCCATTTTAAGACTCAGGTTAATCTTCGCCATCAGACAGCTAGAAATTAGTCATTAGATTTTCTAAACAAACTGAAAACAGCGCTCTCTCTGGAAAACATTGACAACTATTTAAACGATTAGACATTAAAATTTGACAGATCAATTCTGAGCGACTAGCGGAAATATAGGTTCACTTTGAGTTACCTAGATGGCGCTGAGGTGTGAAATAAAAGAAATTAATAATATGAATTAAAACAGATCATTCTAATTAGAATTTAGGAAATAAATAGATTTATTTCGTTATGTTAGTAAAATAAATTAAAGAGGGAAGGTTTACACAAATTATTTTGTAGTGAAGTAACATTATAGTTGTGTAACCTAATAAAGAAAGATCGAATTGGCTGGAAGTTGAATAAAAAAAGAAATGACGGCTATAATGCTAAGGAGAGTAGGAGACAAGTTCAAAGTATAATGAACTAGACGATTAGACATTTAAAATTGACAGGTTAATTCTCAGCGACTAGCGGAGAAATGGGTTCACTTTGAATTACCTAGATGGCGCTGTGGAGCAAGCGAAGGAAATGGTTGAAATTAAATAAAAAAAAAACATCATTCTAATTAGAATTTAGGAAATAAATAGGTTTATTTCATTATGTTAGTAAGATAAAGTAAAGAGGAAAGAATTGCACAAATTATTTTGTAATGAGGTAACATTATAGTTGTAAAACCTAATAAATAAGGATCGAATAGGCTGGAAGTTGAAAAAAAAAAAAAAGAATTATGACCGCTATGTTGCTAAAATGAGTAGGGGTCAAATTCAAAGGATAATGAACTTTGTTTGTTACATGTTATGTTAGAATAATCATTGTCATTAGAAGAGTAAATGCATTATTGCGGGAAAACTTCTGCGCATCCCAGCTTCTCTATACGCAGGGACGCTAGAGAGACGCTAATATGAGGAGAGATGAGTTCAAACGAAAGTGAGCTTTATTTGTTACTTGAAATGATGAAATAGACACTAAAGTTGAATAATTGAAATTTCTTTTGCGGGAAAAGTTTACGCATCCAAGCGATCTTATACGCATGTTTGATACAGCGGGGCCGAAAATTAGGGGTTTCTACGCATGCTCAGGGTTTTCTATATAAAGTCTGGCGAGGGTCTGAGCGGGGCTTTTTTATTCCGGTCGTCGAAGGGGTGAGTTGATATTTTGCTGAGAGGTGTCACGTATCGTCCATTTTTGCCTTGTTGGTTTTTATTTATTTGTGTTGTGCTCGTATATTATAGGTGATATTATTTTGGGTGTCGCTTCACGTTGCGTTCGAGTAACGCTACAAGTTAACGATTATCGCTACACACAGGAATGTTGTAGTTGACTTTATTTTGCTAGGATTGTGAGAATGTTTTAATAACTGGTGTTTGTGTGTTCCGGGATTGTTTTAACATGTTTATTAACCTTCTTTTGTTTTCCAGAACTCTGTAACGTCGCCACAAATGGTAGTCGGTTACGCAGAGCTCCAGGCAGTTGTAGTTTACGAAAATGAATACCTACACTCACATTTTGGTTGTGAGTTGAGACCTGAAGATTTCCACAATCAGGAAACGGACGGTTTTAACTCATTAACTGAGTGAGTTTGGAAGGTACGCGTACAAGGTTTCCTGATACCTTTATTCGGTATATCAGGCTCTGCTGAATGGTACTTTTTATGTCTCCTCTCCAGGGCCCGTAGAAGTGGATCCGAAATCAGTTTGCGATTGTTGTGTGGCCATCTAAAGTACCTTTGGCATTGATCCCCTTATTTATATATGTATATATAGACCACCGTAGGTATTTTCCCCACCTGGAAGCCAACTAAAGGCTAGAAATAGCCGGTTGAAGGGTCTTAGGACTACACACAGGAAGTTTTACTTCCGAAATCGAGGTTATGTTAGGTCTTAGTTGGTCTAGCAAAGGTTTTCTTACACCGGAATTCCTTTACACTACTCACACGTTTAACGTAACTGTAAAAGTCATTTTGGACTTTTAATTGCTCTAAAACAATAGATTAATAGGTGGTTAGGGGTTATAGGTAGTCAGTAGCTTTTCCTTTACACCGAGGGAAGCTTATAAACACGTAATGTGACTAGCTAGGTATATGTAGACAAAGTTTGTTCTACTACTGGCATAGTAAAACAAGCTCTGTCGACGTAAGAATTATAATTATTGAACCAAGAAGACTTAAATTAGCTTTCTAAAACCAATAGGAAAATTAGGAACTAGTAATAATTAAATCATGTTAGAAAAGTAATCCTTTTAAATTAAATTCATATTAGGCAAATATTCAATCTAGGGTATCGAAACTTACTTATTGAATGTAATCTTGATAGTCTGTGGTTAGGTCTATCTATACTTGTCAGAAACGTCAAATTCTAAGACCGTCCGTCTAGTTAGAAAGTAAATGAAGCGCTAGGCTGCGGAGTATGTATGTTGTCCGATAAACCCGTGTTGGTATGATTAGGGAGTTCGTTTAACATGAAAGGTATTGTAGTGGTTATAATTAGCAGATAGGTAGAGATCTAAGTTTAAGAAGCATTCGCGCCTAACCTTAGTGATAAACCTAGGCGGCTAACTAGGGAGATGACCGCAAACATGTTTTATCAGTTAGTGTGTATAAAGAGTTCACGTTAAAACTGTCCCAAACGAATAAAAGTAATTAGTTAGCTATGTGTATTCACACCAGGTTGTTGTCATAGAAGTCATCTAAGCACGTAACGAAACTTATTAGTCTACGGTATTTTTATTAACTTTCTAGGATAGTAAGGGTAAATTAAAGAGTTCACGTTAAAACTGTCCCAAACGAATAAAAGTATTTAGTTAGCTATGTGTATTTACACAAGGTTGTTGTCATAGAGGTCATCTAAGCACGTAACGAAACTTATTAGTCTACGGTATTATTATTAACTTTCTAGGATAGTAAGGGTAAATTAAAGAGTTCACGTTAAAACTGTCTCAAACGAATAAAAGTAATTAGTTAGCTATGTGTATTCACACCAGGTTGTTGTCATAGAAGCCTTCTAAGCACAACGAGAGTCTATGATATTATTATTAACTTTCTAGGATAGTAAGGGTAAATAAGTACGGTTACATACCTGCTAAAAGAAAAGCTAGGCTTATCATATTTAGATATTATTCCGAAGAGGTTCTAGTTGTAAGAAAGAAATCGTCATCATTATAAGCTATATATTATCTTTAAACATCAGATAAAGCGAATAAATCTAGGTTAACGTAGTCCTTTTGTATAGGTAAAATTCAAAGTGATACTTACGAGTTGGTCTGTCCTTTCAATACACCTTTAACAGCTATAAATGTGACGTACATACCTAGCTACGGCTTACTGTCTCTGTCCAAGGACAATCAGTGGTCACTGTACTTACACATATGCTTAGTTGTTGTCTGAAGGAACCCTAGTGTTGAGTATACACTATGTGGTTCAAGAACACACCACCTTTGTGAGAATATTAAGGTTATTAAAGAAGTTATTTATAGGCAAAACCAAAGGGCTACTAATCTAGTTAAAATTAAATGTTGAAACAAGATATCTGAAAGCGCACTAAATCAATTATAGGGCTACTTACTATGGCTAATTAGTTTTAGATATAGTTTTGTGTTGGTAACTTCAGTGAAGTAGATGGTATAAGTAAAATTTACACAATAGAGTCTCAGACTAAGTTATGAATGGTGAGGTTACACTAATTCATTATTATATTAAATTTTAAACTAAACAGTTTATGTACTAGGGATATAGTACTGAAATTGAATTATAGTAATCTGAGTGATTCAATAATTCATACTACAATCCAGAGTATAAAGGTTGTAGAACCCGCCTAGTAGGGTTACATTTACATGATAACTACAGTAGGTATACTACTAAATAGTTTGGTAGTTATGACTACAAATTATAGAGAAAGACACACAAAGTTTGTCATAGGCATATTGAGTTTAATTTTATAAGTAAGAAGTAACAGGCTAAGAAATAAGAATAAAGCCTAAAATTAAGCATTGATATTATATTGTTCTAATCTATTAAATCTATTATTTTGTGTTCAAAAGTAAAATGAATAATTGAATTAAAGAGTTTAATCCTTTGAGTTTGTCTCGGTCTCTCTTCTCAAAGGATCCTTTTGGAGAGACTAGTAGAATCAAGTTTACCTAATTGACTAGAATTAGTTTACTAAATTTAACACTAATAGAATAATGTGTTATACTAAATAAAAAAAAATATATATTAGTGGGCGGGCTCTGAGGTTATGGTTGAAGAGCAGCGGAACGGCGTGTGATGGGGCCGTTCCTGTAATCACTAATATATTATTGCCATTTTATAAGAGAAGAAATAGTAAGAAATTCAAATTGATCCTAGTTTGTTCATAATATTCTAAGTCGCTTAATAGATATTTTGTTTCAACAGTAGAATGATTATGGTTTATGATGAGACTTCTATATTCATGCTAGCTATAACTCTGTTCCTTGGTTAATAATACAAAGTTAGGTTAATTAATCCTTTCCAGTAGACTACTATAATAATTTGAACCTTATTTCAATTAGGAATTTTATTAATATAATTCTTTACTGAATAGTTAATACTTTTAGGTTTGATTTAACAACATATAGATGTTAGCTGGCAAGTTTAATGGTATTCTCTAATAGTAATCAGTAGGAAGGAGTAATTAGGAACTTCATAATAGACTAGTAATAATAAACTCTCGCTCATTAAAGTTCTTTGGTTTACTATTCGGTTCACAATGTAGGGTTCTTAGACATTAGACGATCATGAGGCCAAGTTTAATATAAATATATATAATTTTAAAAACTGTATTTTTGGGGGGGTCAGTACACAGCTAACTATAACTAGGTGCACTTGCCGTCCCCGGGCAAGCCTAAATGGAGCGAAGCGGTTTGCTGCCATCATTTCAGAAATCTCAGTAACGCTCACTCACTTAGCCAAACTTACGTCAAACGTGACAGCTGTCAATCGTAAGCTCTGCTACAGATTTCTCATCATGTCTGTAACTAAAGCTAAAGATGAAGCTTCAAAAAGGAAATTATCAAATTTAACGAGAAAATTTGTGGTACCTATTTTCAAACCGTACCGTAATTTTAAAACGCCAAATTCACAAAACTGTATTAAGATCAATCATATTGTTTAAAAAATACCCACTATAAATTAAAATAACAATTATCTATTAAACCAAAAGTGCAGTCGATTACGTGCATAATATTTTCATATTTCATTGCGTTTATATTTTTTCATCACACTTGCTCGGAAAGGGTCTTATACCAGTTATAACGCGCAGGCGTATAAGGCAGTTATAGCCGATTTAGCATGGATTTTTATAACTTCCTAAGGAGTAATGAGCTTTGGATTTTTATAACTCCTTAGGGAGTTATGAGTTTAATTTTAAAATATAGAATCCACTCGTACATCATTTCACACTAAGGAGGTCTAAAATCAGCCAAGGTTTATTTTCTATATCCAAAACTTGGCTACATACCAATTTTACTGTATAATTAAACTTATACGGTACATTTATCGGCATTACATTCATATTCTACATTATTTCAGAGACATTTCCAATTATTTTACTAAATTTCATTTTGAAATCGGTACAATCTGGCTGTATGGCCTGTCAAGTTCTAAAACTAAAGCAGCATTATCTGTAAGACTATATTATTAAAAAAAGTTGACAAACTATTTTAGCGAGTCGAGTTCATTTGTTTGAGTGTTGTTTTTTTTTTCTCTAATTTTTTTTATTTCTTCGAACTGTGATGAAAAACATTGTGTGTATCACGGGCAGTAATCCCCACAAACTAGAGTCATTAAAAATTCTAATAGTCTCTCGTTAGCAATCCCCTTCTTACCGCCCTTGATGCACAATGTACTATATACAGGCAACAAAATGTCCTTGAACAGAAAAGTACCACTTTGATCCCTCCTAACAGGGAAGCTAACTCCCCTTTCCGAATAGGTGATGTGAAAAAGTACTTTTTTTATGTGTTTCGTAAATTGCAATAGAAATCACAGTTCATAATTTTCACAATATGGCGAGGTTTCTTATTTTTCTGTTAGGCTTTACTTTGTATAGGTAGTTTTTTAACGAATTCGCACTCTATTTTACGCACATTGATGCAACCGTGCAACGAAAATGTGAGTGGCGGGGCGCGCCTTTGTGGACTGAATTCCTGATATATCAATGGCTATTATATAGCTATAGTACTTTCTTAAACCTTTGTTGAAAAGAATTCAAGTTAGGTTAATATTTTCAAAAGTCGCATGGGTATGATGGATGACAACCTCTATAGGTGTAACCTACCTATACTATACGTTACAAATCTTGTACGATTTTGTTGAGATATTATGATACCTAACCTATGAAAGCCGTGTGCCTGTATATAGCAAAGTAATTCCTACTCGTAGCTTCAAACAAATCATTAATATATTTATAGGCTACGCAGCTTATGTCTATCGACTAAGCAGTGTGCAGAACACAATCAATTCAAGGAAAACTTATCAGGGCGCTGTACCCAGAAGCGAATATAAATATTTAACAATAATATTTATGCAACTTTGTTATGTAAACTGAATAGAAAAGTCAATTAAACTCGTGCATCGCAATAATACGACTAATTCTTGAAATCGGAATTTTGGGTGTGGTTTTTATCTACTTATAATTGATATGGTAGGCGAGTAATGAATAGAGCGAGGTGGTGGCCACGTGTTCGGCTCGGGTTACACCCGTCCGACGGCCACCTGCCTCCTTCTCCTGGCTATTTGCATGCGAATGGCTTTTTATATCAAACTCCACTTATCTGCATACGGACAGACTGCGTTGCGTCACTCTTGTTTACATTACTGTTCGTTTCGATAACTACGTACTAGAACTGTTTTATTTAGCTATGTAGATTGTAGTTGTTTCATTTTAATAATCACCGAGTCAGTTTAAGATACAAAGAGATTAAGAACAAACTGCGGCTTTACCGACTGCGCGTCTCTAAAGATATACCTAACAACGTAAATCGATAAATCGAATCAGCAATTTTAGATAATTTAGCCTGTGGTCATTCGATGGAACACCTATGGCCAGAATCCCGTTTTCTTGACTTGACTCTTAATTAATTTCTGTAGGTCGTAGATATGTCTACAGGCTGATTGCATGTATGACTACCATTAATTCCATTAGGTAAATTTCATAAGCATTTTTAATCTAAAAAGCAAAAAAAACCTTATTTTTACTGGCATAGGAGCGTGTAGATATTTTTGGCATCTTGTTAATTGTTGTTTTAGAAGTAGTTTACCTATAGATTTCAATCATGTCGCGACAGTCTTGATCCTTTGACCTATGAAATATTTTTACAAGGTTTTATTTGTAGACCTACACTTTGAACTTTGGTCTTTGTAATAAATAGTTTTTGCGATTATTTGCAGAGCACCACTTGGGTTCGCTGCGGCACGAGCACGGGCGGCACGTGTGGTTCGAGGTGGCGGGCGCGCCGGGCGACGCCGCCGCGCTGCTCTCGGCGGAGCTGCGGCTGCACCAGGCGCCGCGCGCAGCAGACGCCGATCTCTACACCGTCGTCGCGCACCGCGTCGTCAGCGTCAACAGCCTGGGGTCGGTAATCAATAACGAGGAGGAGATTAGGGCTCCCTCACATCTACCGTTTTTCGAACAGCGCGGGCGTTCATGAGACGCTGACGTTCGAAAAACGCTAGATCTGAAGGAACCTGTTTTGTCTTTGATAGGCCTTAACATATTCAGCACTCATGATTGACATTTCCATGGAATGATACACCGTCGTCCGTGGCATAAGCATGACACGGGATTCGGTATCTAATTTTAGCTCAGACAAAAGACCGCTACAGTTGTTCACATCTTTTGGAACACCATTATCGGGAGGTTCCTTCCCATAGGTACCAACTTCACGAAACTCATCTATGGAACGAATTGTATAGACACGGTTGTGTTTTGTAGCGAAACAATGAATAGCTAAAGTAAGTAATCAAAAAATAAGTATCTATTAACAGAGAAAGAAACTGAAAAGTAAAAAATGTAAACATATTAACAAAAAAATTAAACTGCCGAAAAAACAAAACAGAAAAGCAAAAAATAAAACAGAGCCTTTTAAGTCTAACTAAGCTCCTACACTAATGTTAATACTCAATAAATAATTTTGAGTCGGCATCAAACAAACAAATTAACTATTTCGTAAAGTGAAATGATGTGTGTAACGGTAGGTATGTGCCCCGTTTGCAAATGGTCGGGTGGTAGACGATAAATTATCACTGTCGTAAAGCGGATACAAAGAACTCCACCAACAAATTGTGGTAAAATGATGCCTAGGAAGTATTTCGTCCTTGCTGTTTTTATATGTAGGTAGGTACTTTAATAGTCACTTGATGAAGTAGTTCGAGTTATTAATAAATAATATTAATTTTAACTAGAAAATAATACTAATTGAAGGAATATTACATTACAGCAACTTGCAGCTCGAGAAGGTGGCGGCAGTAAATACGAGCGCGTCGTCAGAGGGTTGGCTGGAGCTAAACGTGACCAGCGCGCTGGCCGCCTGGCTCACCGCGCCCGCCGACAACCGCGGCTTCTTCATCACCATACACCCGCACTCACAGCCGGGTAATACAACATTGGTCATTCATTACATACCTACGTCCGCGTTGCTTGGTACCGTCACCATCGCAATGTAGCACTTAAAATACGTAGTCATTAGAGATGGGCCGACTACGGATTTTGCCGACTGGTCAGTCGGCCGATTAATCGGTTTTCAATTTGCCAACTAAGGTAATGGAACCAATAACCGACAAGTATCCAATGATCGACACTGATTCTTATTTTACAGAAGATAAGGGTTTTTCATTTCATTCATTTGTTTTGTAACACTCAAGTTATGACCGTATGATCTTTGAATTAAGAGTCAAGTGTCGATCATTGGTGCATGTCAGCTTAAGGATTTTGCTAAGTTCGGGTGAACTCGGAAACGTTCGTTTCGCTTCGTCCGTCGCGCTATTTGTTACCTACCCCTACCATGCATTCCTATTTTGACCAATTTTCGAGTTCTACCTACCTACTGTGGTATGTGGATGTAACTGATTTTTGATTTGAGTTCGGGCGTTTTCCAAAAAAGCGCTTAAGTCGCAAAAGGACTTTCATTAACAAACGGTAACTTTTTCCATTACGTCACGATAATTAGTTAAATATTTATGTACTGCCCTCATACGCCAGTAGGCCGTATCTCATATTCAATAACCGAAGCAGTTGCAATCCTCATTCCTTAGTAAAATGGTTGTATTTGCTACAGGAGTTTTGTCTGAGATGGCACTATTTTTTTAATGAGAAATATAGTTAATTATTGTGACGTAATGGAAAAAGTTACCGTTTGTTAATTGAAGTCCTTAACTACGTGCGCTTTTTTTGGAAAACGCCCTCCTATATGTTAATTGTTTCATAAGAATATTTAATTTCATAGAATAAAAAATGGTTTAAATGCCGAATAGTCGGCTTTCCCGACTAATCGTCGACTAGTCGGCCCATCTCTAGTAGCCATATATCGGCTGGCTGCTTTGAATTGTACAGTCAGCGCCATATATAAGGTAAAATTCAAAGTGCTCAAATAGTTCGGTACATCATATTGATTGTATGGTGTAGCGAACTATTTGAGCACTTTGAATGTTACCTTATATAACGCTGACTGTACTCTGATTTTCTTTAAATTAATATAATATCTTTTGGGGGACAGAGCGTCACATGAAGCCCGAGGATATCGGTCTGGAGGAGCCCAGAGGCGCCGTGGTCGAGGGCAAGCAGCCTTTCTTGGTGGGTTTCTTCAAGAGTGGGCCGCGGCTAAACAACGCCGACGCCAGCGGGCGCCGCAAGCGCGAGGCGCGGCGCTGGCGCAACCCCGGCTCCTCCGATAACTACTTGAGGAACCCTCTTACAGGTAAGAACTCCGACCAAGGCTAGTTTGCATAGTAGTCAAAACATAACATAATTACCTAGTTTAATAAGGTATGAATATTCTACTGCTGGGCGGACACCGGCCTTCTCTAGAGACGACAGGTCGAAAGTCTGGGCTATGGTCCAGGGCGAGTTGAGACTTGGGGCTTTTACACACAACATTAAATTTAATTATTAAATCGTAAACGTTCAAAAAGCAATAACATGAGATAGTAAATAAACGAAAGAAATACAAATGAAAATTAAAAGTAAAAGTAAAACGCTAAATCTAAAAAAGCGCCTTGGCATTGTCCCGAAGATGCTGGTAGCATTTCTTCGCTGAATTGTTAAAGTAATACGTCCAGTGAGGAAATTGAATTTCGGACAATCTAGAAGTGAGAGCCAGGTTCGAAGTCTGCTTGGCTCTGCTTGCAAGGTGCGTGTCTACTGTAGGTAATGTACAATGTTTTCGCGGTTTTAACTGTTTTCTTCCAAAACAAGTAAGCGCCGAGGTTTTGGAATTATTAGATATGTTTTTGAAACTGCTTTGGCCTGTTACAGATACCTCTCACTGGACGACACGAAGCTGCGAAATCCAGACTCTATATGTCAGTTTCAAGGATTTAGAATGGCAGGTATGGATCTACAAGTCTTATTATAGTTATACAGTGTGGAAAAATAAATCGGGCCCTGAAGGGAAACTACCTTAAATCCTTAAGTTGGCTCATTTTACTAAAAGGAGACATTCTTTTATTGAAAAATAAAAATAAATCTGCATTCAAAGAGTTTCTAAAAGGTAGCTTATCTCACCCGGGAATCGAAGCAGCTAAAAATTAAAAAATAAGAACTGGCTTTTTATTCTACTAATCGATAGGGTTATTGTTCAGGATAAAATCTCTCTAATAAACTACCATTAATGCCCCTCCAGGGCCCATATGTTTTTCCACACTGTAGTGGAAAAAGTTATGGGCCCTGGAGGGGAGCTACCTTAAATACTTAAGGTTTTTACTTAAAGGAATCATTTTTTTACTTTTAAAAAGAAACAAAACTGCATTCAATGATTTTCTGAAATAAACAATCCCTATAATTAATGGTAGTTTTCACGATCTTTTTTATTTCTAAGACCAAATGTTTATAGAGAGATTTTATCCTGAACAATAACCCTATCGATTAGTAGAATAAAAAAGCCAGTTCTTAATTTTTAGCTGGTTCGAGTCCCGGGCGGGGCAAGCGAGTTTTAGAAAATCTTTGAATGCAGTTTTGTTTCTTTCTAAAAATAAAGGAATGTCTCCTTTAAGTAAAATGAGCCAACTTAAGGATTTAAGGTAGTTTCCCTCCAGGGCCCGACTTATTTTTCCACACTGTATATAGAGGACGCCCGTGACTTCGTACGAGTAAGATTGGTTTCCCGCTACTATTTTTTCCCATTAGGGGATTCTTTTCCAATAATCCTTCTTAGTGCACCTAGGATATCCAAGGATTATTGCGTCCAAATTTCAAGTCTCCTAGGTCCAGCGGTTTCGGCTGAGCGTTGATCGATCAGTCAGTCACTTTCTTTTTTTTATAGGGTGCCTCTGACCTTGGGGCTTTAAATGCAACGATTTTACTCGCTAAACTGAACTACTTGATATTACTGGGGTCCTAGTGAAAAAGGGTATAAGTCATGTGTATACCCTTTTTTATTAGGGTTCCGTAGTCAAACTAGGAACCCTTATAGTTTCGCCATGTCCGTCCGTCGTCTGTCCGCAGTCTAGCTCAGAGACTCTTAGTACTAGAAAGCAGTAATTTGGCATGAATATACATATTAGTCACGCTAACAAAATGATAAAATTAAATCTTGAATTACATATTTTTTTTGTGTACCTCCCCTACATGTAACGTTGAGATGTATTTTTTTTTCTCGTCTACCCCATAGTGTGGGGTGTCGTTGGGATTTTGGGCGTGGTACCGAGTGGTAATGCCCGTTTATATATGCGTTGCGTAGCGGGGCTCGTTGCAGTGGTGATAAAAGAAATACCGGAGACAGTTATTACTGGATTTAATCTTTAGTTATACAAATACGATAGTCTAAGTAAATGGTGCGTCCGCGCTGAGTAGCGGAGAGCGAGAAGATTGTCTCTGTATTACAATGTTGCCAACATGCAATTTTGTTGGCGTCGTTTGAGGCAAACATTTTGACGCCACACCACCCCCCTACGGAGAAGGATAAACCAAAAATAATAATATTTAAAAGTAACAAAAGTCATTACGATTATGGAAACTCACGTGGCGGCCAGACCTGGTAGTATATGGCCGTTTAAAAGGGGCTGTGGTATCTGCAGGCGCAGGCGCCACTATAGGGCTAGGCGCAGGTGCAGCTGCAGGGCCAGGCGCCGGCTGTGCTCGGGGCAAATCCAAAGGTGCCGAGGTAACCGGCGAGCTAGGGTAGTTGTCAGAATCAAGAAAGGCTGGTTTGACGCGGTCGACGCTCACTACGACCTTCCTGTTCTTGATGTCCAGGGTCAGGGTCTTCCCGTCCGCGGAACGCTGTAATACGGCGAAAGGACCTGTATAGGGAGGTTGCAATGGGCGCCGAACTGTATCGTCACGAAGAAAAACGTGAGATGCGGTGGGTAAGTCCTTTGAGATAAAAACAGAAGGAGTCGAGTGGCGAGAGGCGGGAGCTGGGCGAAGTGATGACATCTTTCTTCGCAGCTGGACGACGAAGTCAGCGGGATCGACAAGCCGGTCTTCGCCAGAATTGGAAACCAACATTTCTCCGGGTAAACGAAGAGGTTCCCCATACGTCATTTCGGCAGCCGTAGCCTTCAAGTCGTCCTTGTAGGCGGTACGCATGCCGAGTAGGACGAGAGGAAGAGCGCGTGTCCAGGTCTCAGAGTGGCACATAAGTGCGGCCTTTAACTGGCGATGGAGTCGCTCAATCATTCCGTTCGCACAAGGATGGTATGCGGTTGTCCGAATGCGCTTTGTCGCAAAAGTTTGCATAAGGCGCCGGAAAAGGTCGGATTCGAACTGGGTGCCCTGGTCAGTTGTTATGATAGCAGGGACACCAAAACGAGCAACCCATCCTCGAACGAAGGTATCGGCTACCTCATCGGCAGTGATGGAGCGCATGGGCCACACCTCTGGCCACCTAGAAACCCTGTCAATAGCCGTGAGACAATAGCGAAAATCGTCGCAGACGGGGAGGGGGCCAACTATGTCAATATGGACATGGGTGAATCGACCAGATGGTTGCTCTATTGAACCTAAAGGAGCCGAAGTATGTCTTGAAACTTTGCTACGCTGGCACGCGAGACAAGACTGTGCCCACCTGCGACAATCTTTCCGAATGGAAGGCCAGACATAGCGTCCTACCAAGAGTCGAGTGGTGGCTCTGACGCCGGGGTGACTCAAGTTGTGTAACTTGTCAAACACCGCGCGACGAAACGAAGGGGTCAGATAGGGACGAGGCTTACCAGTAGAAACGTCACAAAGTATGGAGACGTCAGTACCAGGAACAGCAATACGAGACAGCTGAAGGCTTGAGGCTCCTTCACGAAGGTCGGCGAGTTCTGGGTCCTCTTGCTGAGATTTAGAGAGAGCTTCATAGTCCTCTTCTAAAGAGATAGCTTCAATCCGCGACATTGCATCGGCGACGACGTTATCCTCCCCTTTTATATAGCGGATGTCAGTCGTAAACTGGCCGATGAATGACAGCTGGTTCAGCTGAGACGGAGGAAGTTTTTCACGGCGCTGTACGAAAGCGTACAGCAATGGCTTGTGGTCAGTATAAATAGTAACGTGCTGAACCTCGAGAATATGACGGAAGTGCTGTACGCTTTCGTACACCGCCAGTAGCTCTCGGTAGTAAGCTGGCCACTGAGCCTTCTGAGGGGTCAACTTTTTGCTGAAAAAGGCAATAGGACACCATTGGTAGTTAACAAACTGCTGAAGACAAGATCCTAAATGGACACTAGACGCGTCCGTAAACAGGCCAAGGGGTGCGTCGTTGACCGGATGCTGCAGTAAGGTTGCGTTTGAAAGGTCTGATTTGCAGGCTTCAAAATGCACCAGAAGCTCGGGTGTCCATGAGAATGGTTTAGTACCCTTACCATTGGTTGCGACTACTGCATCAATCAAAGGCGCCTGAGACTGAGCGGCGTGAGGCACGAAGCGGCGATAGTAATTTATCATGCCGAGGAAACGGCGCACACCTTGGACAGTCTTCGGAGGCGGGAAATCTATTAAGGCTTGGATGCGATCTTGTGGAGGGCGGGTGCCTTGTGAGCTAATGTGGAAGCCCAGGAACACTACTTCGGCTGCCCCTAAAACGCACTTAGAAGGATTGATCACCACTCCATAATCATGCAGACGCTTGAAGAGCGTTCTAAGGTGTTCCCTGTGTTGAGCCTCATCTTTCGAGTAGACGAGGATGTCATCCACGTAGGGAAATACAAAATCGAGGCCCCGTGTGACCTCATCGATAAACCGTTGAAAACTTTGTCCAGCATTTCGTAATCCAAAACTCATGAAAGGAAATTCGAAGAGGCCAAACGGGGTAACGATGGCGGTCTTGGGGATGTCATCCTCGGCCACTGGGATTTGATGGTACGCCTTCACAAGATCGAGGGTGCTAAAAATGGTTGCTCCAGCAAGATTGTAAGCGAAGTCGTTAATGTGGCGCACGGGGTACCGGTCAGGAATAGTTCTGGCGTTCAAGGCGCGGTAGTCGCCACAGGGACGCCAGGACTGGTCCTTCTTTGTAGTCATATGTAAAGGAGACGACCAAGCACTTTCAGATGGTCGCGCTGTACCACTGCGCACCATGTCCTCGAATTCGCGCTTGGCAGCAGATAATTTCTGGGGTGCCAGGCGACGGGGACGGCAGGAAATAGGTGGCCCTTCAGTTGTCCTAATATGATGTACCGTGCTATGTTTAACAGACCGTGGGAAACCAGGAGGTTTGGTGATGTCTGGGAACTCAGCGAGCACCTGTGCAAACGAAGAGTTCTGAGAATCAATAGACTTGACGCTGGACTGCAAGGTAGTAGCAGTAGAAGCAATGGCCTTAAGGCCGGTGCTGCCGTCAACAAGCCTCTTATGGTGACAGTCAGGTAGCAAATGATAATGGGACAAAAAGTCTGAACCTATAATGGCTGTATTGACGTCAGCCACCACAAACTGCCAGGTGAAATTGCGCCGCAGTCCAAAATCAAGTCTAAGATTGACAGTTCCGAAGGTCTTAATTGTGCTGCCGTTGGCTGCGCTGAGTTCCCAGTCGGTGGGTGGCCTCTGCTCTCTAAGCCAACGGTATGGGTAACAACATAAATCGGAACCTGTGTCGACCAGGTATTGATTCTTGGTAACCTTGTCGGTGACAAAAAGGCGGCGGCTGTGGGGATCGATCTGGCAGCAGTCAGAATCCGCCTTTACTGACTGCTGGTCGAGTTTTCCGCTGTCCAGTTGCATGGAGTGATGCACTTGGCTGCCTTCACACCAAATTTTTTATGGTACCAGCATGCTTTAGAAGAGTTGGTTGGAGTGCTGCTGCGGCTTGCGCCTCTAGATGCGGATCGGCCACGGGATCTTCCACGCTGCTGCTTCTCAGTTAGAGCAGCGACCTGCTGACCAAGCTTTTCTAGGCGTTCCATGACAGTTTTGAGGTCAGGGTGTCCGCTGGCAGCTTTACCGTCCACCTTATAGACACTCGGAGGTCTGGGAGTAACCTCAATGATCTTGTCCGCCAACTCTGCCAATTTGTCTAAGCTGAGATCTGACTGTGCGGTAAGTATAGCCTGCACGTGGCCAGGTAAACGTCGCATCCACAATCGCCGCAGTATGCTATCATCCTTTGAGGTACCGGCGAGGGACTGAAGATGCCGCAAGAAAGCTGTAGGTTTTCGATCACCCCGCTCTTCATCACTAAGTAGGCGCTCTATGCGCTGCTCTTCAGATGTAGAAAGTCTTCTAATAAGCTCCTGTTTCAGTGTATCATACTTGTGTTCCTCCGGTGGGTTCATAATTATGTCCTCAATATCACCTATTAGTCGCTTGTCTATAATACTAATAACATGACTAAATTTTGTCATGTCGCTGGTGATTCCTGCCAAGTGGAATTGGGCCTCAGCTTGTGTAAACCACACTGCGGGCCTGTCCGACCAAAAAGGAGGTAACTTTACAGCGACTTTGCACACTTCTTTTGTATCAGCTGATGATGTGCCATTTTGGGGTTGTAGCCGCGCTTGTAGAGCAGCATTCTGCACCTGCAGAGCTTCCAGTTGGGTTTGCAGCTCTTCGACAGACATTCTGGAATATTACAGATACCACACCCAAGAAAGAGAACAAACAGTTAAAGAAAAGATTAGTTTTTAAATTTATCCTTCACCGCAGGGAGCCGAACACACAAAACACAAAATTTGTTAAAAAGTACACACAAAATGCAATATTTGTTAGATTAATGCACAAAACACCTGTTAAATATAGACACAAAACTCAATATTGGTTAAATGAACACACAAACTGCAAATTTCGTTAGTAAATAGTGTTGTGACAGTCATGCAATATTGTACCGCTAAGCACAAACACAAAAATATTAAATATGGCAATGAAAAATTATGGGATTATTAATTTAGCAATATTGCTTGCCTGCACACAATACAAGATAGAACACACACCAAATATTAAATAGAAAATGCACTCTTCAAAACAATGTTAGCAGAAATATGCCTAATGACAATGAGGTTATGTCAAATTAAGTAACCAAAACACCATTAATGAAAATCCAAATGCAATGATAAATGCAGTAAATTTGTACAAAAACAGTAAAATAGCAAAACTTAAAATTTAAGGTTAATTAGCATAAATTAGAACAAACAGTTTAATTAGTATTCCGTCAACATAAAACCAAATAGAATAAACACTCTAGTTTTGTTAAATAATAGAATAAACACTCTTACGTAGGTATAGTTGCAATTACTGTCAGTTTCTTTGTAGGATATTTTTAACGGGAAAACTGAAATACTTTACTGGATACGTTGATGAACTGGATAAAAACCGGTTTTAGGCAAGTTGTTCAAATGCACTTTTTCGTAACCTTTTATCGCAAAATCACTCACTGCACTTTGTGGAAACTGGCCTCGAACGATGCACACCAGGCTTCGATGTCGAGGGTCGCCATGAGACAAGTGGAACCGCCGCGATGTCCAAGGAAAGCATCCACACTTGACGCTTGTGGACGTGTACGTCGGAGTCACCAATTTGGGCGTGGTACCGAGTGGTAATGCCCGTTTATATATGCGTTGCGTAGCGGGGCTCGTTGCAGTGGTGATAAAAGAAATACCGGAGACAGTTATTACTGGATTTAATCTTTAGTTATACAAATACGATAGTCTAAGTAAATGGTGCGTCCGCGCTGAGTAGCGGAGAGCGAGAAGATTGTCTCTGTATTACAATGTTGCCAACATGCAATTTTGTTGGCGTCGTTTGAGGCAAACATTTTGACGCCACAGGATGACGTTGAGATGTATTTTTCGATTAAGGAATCCGTTTATGAAACATTAAGCTTTAAAGCGCAAATTTTTGTTAGAGTTAAGTGTACGACGGACAGACGGACATGGCGAAACTATAAGGATTCCTTGTTAACTACGAAACCCTATAAAATCGGTATATTTTGTATTTTCGGAAATAGCCCATACAAAATCAGTTTCGAAAATCCCGAGATTGCTAGCTCAAATCGTGTGTTGAAGATGTTATAGTGCGACACAAAAAAAAGAAAAGAAAGTTTCTATGAAATGAGGGCGCCACTTTCTACGTAACTGTCACATTTTTGACGTAAAATGCTTAAACATGGCAACAATTTAGTATGGTTTTTTTTTAGTTCCATTTTATTTAATTTCTACTCTTTTGTGTCGCGCTGTATGTTTAGTAACTATAAATTTTCGAATTAGTCCGAGCCATTGCCACCATCCTGGAGGGATCCTCCATGTTGCCGAGTTTCCGAGTTGTTCAGGGGCCCGTTTCATAAAAGCTTCTAACTTGTAATACAAGTGGAAGTCTCTTTTTAATACATTCTGTTGGAAAGAGAGTTCCGCTTATAATATAAGCTATTATTTTTTATGCAATACGCCCCAGTTTAGGATAGGTAGTACTAGTACCTAATATTTTGACATTTTTATACCAGGACTGGATCATCGCACCCGACGGCTACGGCGCGTTTTATTGCAGTGGCGAGTGCAACTTCCCCCTGAATGCGCATAAAAACGCCACTAACCACGCAATTGTGCAGACTTTGGTTCATCTCTTGAACCCAACACAGGTTAGTAACGGTTCGACCCTTATAAGTAGATGGCACTGAATACAGCGGAGCGGCGTGACATGACATGGCTTGACGTGGTTTAATATTGCTTTTTTATTAAATGAACTATATCAGACAGATCCAACTACACTACATTGGCAAAGTTTTGCACGATCAAAGTAGCCTGACATGGCCCTTTAGCATGTGCGACGATCTGGATCTACGACTTTGGCTTAGCCTCGGGTGAAAACGTCCAGGACGAATACTTGCAGTCTGCTGACCCGGAACCGCTAGCTTTGTACGCAGTATCACCGCAAACTAGGCTAACCGTGTGTTGTCTAAACCAATTAACAGTACCCCGAACACGAACTTTATCATGACTAGGTACGTTGCCATTCGTGTTACATCGTTCCGCTATAGTGCAGTTGTCTACCGAAGTTTCGTTCTACAAAAGTCTACGGTGTAAAAATCTGTCAAAATTTACGGAATATACTATCGAGTCTACACGCAAAACAAAATACCGACGAGTTGAGAACCTTTTCCTTTATTGAAAATTGTTGAAAATTGGCGAATGCACGACAGTCTATGTTTTCGTCACCGTCTGTCTGCGTTTTTTCTTATATAGCTTTAGAACGTTAAATGGGCGTTTTGACTAAAACGCGTACCTACCCCACACACGGGGTCTACCGGGGTACACGTTTTAGTGAAATCGCCCAAATATTAGATATTCTTCCACAAACAAGTAGTGAAATTGTAAGCCGTACTATGCCGTTAAAAATAATTAAAAATTAATCATTAATATGGTAAGGAGTTAAGCTATCCCTATTGTGTTTTATCATAGTGTTGTAAAATCCACTTGTCATTTCAGGTACCGAAACCATCGTGCGCACCAATCAAGCTCTCTCCTATATCGGTGTTGTATTATACAGACGACTCTAACGTGATTCTGCGCAAATATAAGAACATGGTGGTTAAGAGTTGTGGTTGTCATTGACTCGACGCGTTGTGTTTATTTGGGTAGACCCTTTTAGATACCACTTTATGAATGTACCGTACTAGGCGGAACAACACTGCAGCGGATAGACACGCAGCGGCAATGAGACAAACCGCACTACTTAGCAGCGGAACTGTTCCGTGCACTTACTCCTAGTGCGTTTGATGCTATTAGGATCCTACGTTGCTGGTGATTTTGATAACGACACGCGATTAGGTAACCACGAATGAGAAGAATCAAATCCACCGATTTGATTTGCCCGTAGGTATTTTTTCCCTGGCTTGTTACCGTGGATTGGCTGGTAGTTTAGGTAATCGTGGTTAAACAATCCCTGATCTAGTATATTTCAATATAACACTATTTTTCACCACTTTGATATAAATGATACTCAGCTTCTTTGATGGTATCCAATATATTATGTAAGTAGTTTTCATACGTAATAATTGTTAGCATCAGCAGTCTTTGTTTACGTGCCAACCAATTCAAGTCATTTAAAGGTAATTATAATTTAAGTTAGCTCTAATTTAGCAATAAGTTATTAAATTAATTTTTATAATTTTGTAATAAAATATTTTGGTGAGCTATTTTTGTTTTAATTTAGTATTGAAGTGGAGCGGCACTATTTGTTTCAAACTCTTTAGTGACAAAACACCATCGATGTTCACAATGCTTGCTGCCTTCTTTTTAAAGTTTTTTTTCTTTTTTTTTTCTTGTGTTTTATCCCAGAGGGAAAGGCAAAAGAAATTGATCTGATTGATTTTTAAGTAGTTAATCACGTAATCCTACTACAAAAGGGGGGATAGACGGTCGAGCTTTAAAATCGCGATCTTAAAGTTCGCGAACTTACTAGCAGCCGGAGTCCCTCAAGGCAGCTGTCTATACCCGGTATGTTACGACCTTTACACCGATGACATACCGGTCGTTGATGGATCCCACCTGGCTCTGTACGCTGATGACGCGGCATTCTACGCCTCCTCTTAGAAGGCTAAATTCGCCGCCGTCAAGCTACAGCGACAACTCGATACCTTACCAACTTGGCTAGCCAGGTGGAGGCTGACCGTGAACGTCGCCAAGACCCAAGCGATTTTCGTGAGCAAGACCCTCTGATGTCTCCCACCGCTCACCCTCCACGGACAAGACATCTCCCGGTACCCATTACCTACCACTACCCGGTAGTTAAATGGGCGTTCCCCAAAAAAAGTGTACATGAAGTTTTTTTTCCAGTATTCGTTATTTTTGGTTTTTCTTACTCAGAATCGTTGATACTATCGATCCTCATACAAGAAAAAAAGTGTCCCAGATTTTACTATGTAATTTTTTTCTTCCAGTGCGTCACGACGATATAAATAAAAAAACAAAAAAACCGCCTTCAAAAACGCAAAAAATAACTTCTACTACTAGGTACTTAGTAGTAGGTACTTATCCTATTAGGTTAGTCCAACTGAAGTCGGCTTTTTGTTGAAAATATAGTGGTCGCCGACTTCAGTTAGACTAACCTAATAGGATAGGTACCTACTACTAAGTACCTAGTAGTAGAAGTTATTTTTTGCGTTTTTGAAGGCGGTTTTTTTGTTTTTTAAAACATTTATTTTATTTTACACTTTTTAGTGATCATAATAAGCTTATTTAGTCCCACTTCTTAGTTGATATATGAAACTTTAAGACATTTCAAGCTCGCCGCAAGCAACGCCGCGGGAAAATCATAGTCATTTTAAAACAATTAAATGTGCTTCGTTGTAGTCGCTCAACTATCTTAATCGGGATATCTTATCGCCACCCTTGAAATCGGTACCGTTGAGGAGTTCCGGTGGCCATCTGTGGTCTTCATCATCAGTTCCGCTTCACCAAGTGACACTTTCTGAATGCAAATGCTACACTTGTTACTAAAAATACTAAAATAGCTATATGTTTGCATACAATATTTGAGGAGTTCCCTCAATTCCTCACTGATCCCTTCATCAGATTCAGATTTGCTGACAATGGGACCACCTCGGAAGTATACTCTACCAAACCAAAAAAGAATTTTTAAAATCGGTCCACAATTGACGGAGTAATCGGTGAACATACATAAAAAAAAAAAAAAACATACAGTGGAACGTATAACCTCCTCCTTTTTTGAAGTCGGTTAAAAAGACTGCATAAATGTGACGATCTGGAATGGAATATTTGGGACACTTTTTTTCTTGTATGAGGATCGATAGTATCAACGATTCTGAGTAAGAAAAACAAAAAAAAAACGAATTCTGAAAAAAAAGTTCATGTACACTTTTTTTGGAAAACGCCCAAATATCTAGGGATCACGATCGATAAAAGACTGACCATGGACCCACATGTCAAAACCGTCGTCGCCTCGTTGTTTAGTCTCGCGTTTAATACTCTACTTTTCACTTTGAATGCGAGAAAAAGAAACTACGTTTTATACAAAATTACAATATTGATTATAAAAAAGTTTCTTATAAATTTGTTCTACGGTTTTTTTTTTGTAAAGTTACTCTTTAAACCTTAATCGGATTTTGTCCGTTTGAAAGGACACATCAATTAAATGCTCACCCTTCTAATTTCAACGAACTGTCGCATAGATTCAGTACCAAGTGACATTAATTAGTTTATCTCTTTCCCACTTATGCATTAAGAACGACTATGCGCGAGACGAGAACAAACCACGAGCAAATTTTTTTTTTTTATATCGGTTTGATTCGACCCGATACCGTAATTAATGACTTTTTCACTTCTCACGCTCTTAAAATGTTACTTTAGTCTCTGCACATCGGGACTAAAGTTCCTTTTTTAATCTCTAGGGATTAAATTAAAATTGTTTTAATTTACTTTGGAATCCCCTAAACATCCAATCATGGTGTTTGTGAATGGAGAATTTATTGCTATTTTCAGTCTTTTTGTACAGACCACAGAATAAAGACTAAAGGCATAGAAGCCGTGCAATAAGATGAACGTTGCACTAGCTACTTGTCTCTACTTTATAGATTACATTTTGATAAGAGGAAAAGAAACAAAACCTAGGTGTCTTTTCTTCTTTAATCTGTCATGATCAGAAGGTGAAGAAACGTCAAATCAACGACCGGTCTTCTATGGCGTTACTTTCTTCCACACTGGTGCTTAAAGGTCCAAATCACGCCTTATGACGATCTCTTTCCAGCTCACTATGAAAACCATAAGTAAAAAGAAGTCAACCATAATGTATTTTCTGTCTATTTAGTACGGTTTCTATGCCTCTAGTTTTTATTCTGTGGTGTAGACAATTTTTAGCGCGTGGAAATAACCTCAAAATGACAACTGTGAAAAAATATAAAATAAAAATGATTTAATTTCGTGAAACACGATTAATGATTACGAATATGAATATATTTAATTATATTAAGGATGAATTCATTTTATTATGCTTGGTCCAGCATTTTAGAGTTTAGACGTGGATGCGCGGGGCCCGTAGCATTTGCTACTCTTGCTAGGTACGTGGCTAATCCCGCACTGAACGTTGTTTTTTTTCCTCGCATTCAAAGTGAAAAGTAGAGTGTTTAACGCGAGACTAAACAACCATAATGACACTCGAACTATAGCCACTCTCGCTCGCTGGCTCGCTCGCGTGGCTAAACATCTCGTGTCATTATGGCTTGTTTTAGTCCCTTGTTGAACAATCTACTATTGTGATATTTGGTTAATATTACCGCGACAAGCAAACAAAACATCTTGTTTCAGAAATTACATAAGTAATTAAAAATCGAAAGTGTTTCTGTGGCCCGCCCGAGACAAGATGCATTTGGCAAACGTTAGATATCGTTATCGAAAGTGTACAGGATTGGCGTTGGCGTTAGCTGCTGAACGGACGCGTCGAGCGCTTATGTAAAGAGCGTTATGCATTTAATAGGATCTTAGTAGTCATAACGGAATTCTTAGGAAATATTAAACTTTATAATTTTACTATGATTTTTGGTTTAATAATTGAGTACTTACTTATAACTTCTCAATTCTTGTAAACCATTTTTTATAAATGTTGTGATTTCATAGTAAATATGGAAGCAATTATTTAATTTAACACTGCAATCATAGCGCGCGCAAACTTTGTACATCTCACGTTTTTTTGCGCGAAAGCACATAAGGCCATCCCTTTCAATTTTATGCAGCATTATGTGCTCTTAAAATAAAAATCTGTACCTAAAATTGACTAGAAAATAATCGTTGATTAAAATTCTTAAAACTTACCAACGAATTAAAAAAATAGTGTATAATATAATACACCGCAAAATTTTGTATCGAGGTTGGTAAAATACCTAGTCTGTCGGCAAAAAAACAAAAAGTGAGTACAGGATGGAAGTTTACGACTTCTGTTTACTTTATAAAGTAGATATTTCCCGCGTGGTGTGGTTTGCTTCTAAAACATACAGATAGCTAACAGCAGCAGGACGTGTAACTTGTCTGCTTTCCCCCGACTTTTTTTTGGTACAAACTGTATTTTCGAAACGGCGGCGGCTTAATTAAGTCCAAAATTGTAATAATTATCTTATTACTGGTTGTCATCAGTCTGTAGGTTTAAGTCAACCAATTGTATTTAATTCAGCTATGGAACAACTTTAAGGTTTGATTTTAAGTCCTATAACCACGAAAGACGAAGTCGCGGGCTAAAGCTAGTAACTAGTAACCAATATTAAGTTTGTAGTTCCAGGTTTCTTATTTTTATCTGTGTTGCAATATTTTCTATTCTTATATGCCGTCATGTTTACTGATAAAAATAAGTAGGTAGGAAGGAGATAGGTAGAAGTAGGAAGGTATGACGATTTAAAAATATAAGTTCTGCGTAATCAATGAGTCGTATCGTGTATGTATTATCAGTGCCTGATAAAGGTAAGGCAAGTTTTCTGAATAGAAGTCTTTGTAGTATAGTCTGCGGTACGATCAGAAATTGATATCGAATGTTATTCGCGTGAACGTAATAGTGCAATCCAGAGTTCAACCGCCGTCGAAATATTTAGTTCTTTGTTGTAACGCTTCTCACAACCACGTGTTTCCATTCATTTGAAAGCCCAAAAGCGCCGGGTGTTGGTACGGCGTGGGGCCGGTGCGAAAAGGCCTGTCCCGCGGGGACGTCAAGGGCGCAGCAGCCTCCGGCGCCTCGGGCGCGCCCGCGCCGGCGTCCACTCCGCCGCCGCCGTCCCTCGGCACTCGCCGCATCGCCCGCCGAATTAGAAATACTATTCTATAAACAATGCCAACTTCGACGATCGACGCCGAACACCTGTTGTGAACTTTAATGTTTTTGTGGACTGTTATATTTTTTTCCAAAATGTGGCTGTCCGTTATGTGCATATTAGTGTATATGAGTGCAAAAAGTGTTGCTAGTGAGTCTTTTATACTTCAAAAGTGCTGTCCGAACGATCAATGCCTTATTAAAATATTTGAAAATAATCAAACTTTAATTTCAAAATACGAATGCGTAAGTCGTCAAGATATGAACAATAATTATAGCAAAGATATTTCGCAACTAATTATTTCCGAAGACGTTATTGTTCAATATGGAATGCCTTTGGAATGCAAAGAGATACAAGAATTGAAAACAGAAAAGTTTCTGCCAGTATCTTCTGTAAATAATTCATGCTATGACAAACTAGCCTTAGAAATAAAAGATGGGAACTTAATACACCATATTTCTAAAACAATTGGTTTAACTTGTCAATCTAATGTAACTGACTATAATCCGGGTTCTGATTTAAATATAAATCGAATTCGAAAGTGTTGCCCCCGGGATCAGGCGTATGACCACGTCCAACAAGTATGTAGTCCTGTTGAAGAGAACGAGTCTAATGACGAATGGATGCTAAACCAAATAACAACACCAGGACCTTACATTTATGAAGTTGACATTGGACTACGCTGTAAATTAGAAGAGTACAACTTAGATTTGATCGCAGAAGACTATTCTCTGGATGTTAACGAAAGCAGATTAATAGTTTCTGGAGACAAAATATTTAAAGAACAGCGTTTAGCAGAGGGCGAGTGGTGTATGGACCGTAGAAAAATAGACGGGGGCTTCATAGCTCGAGTCTGTGCAAGTAACGCAACTGTTTTTGGAGCTTATCCAATCCGAAAATGCTGCCCCATTGGACAACACTTTAAAGTTCGAGGTTGCCATTCTATGAAAAGCGATTGTGTACCCAACACGGAAGACGTCTTTTTATTCAATGTTTCATATTATTTGGATCCTTTGAAAGAAGAATACTCGGATTTTCCCGGTAAGTTTATTTTACCTCATCGAATTTTTACAGAAATCTATATATATAAAAGGCAAAACTGACTGACTGACATATCAACGCACAGCCGAAACTACTGTACCTACCTAGAAACTTGAAATTTGGTACATGGGTTCCTTTCATGATGTAAGTGAGCACTAAGAAAGGATTTTCCGAAAATCGACCCCCAACGGGAAGAAATGGGTGGGAGTAGCGGGAAACTAATTCTACGCGTACGAAGTCGTGGGCGTCCTCTAGTATATAATAAAACTGTTAAAATGTAACTAATGTCTATATGTAATAGGACCCGCGTTGGAAATAAAACATTACGATTTTACTTACGACTAATATATGAGATATTGTGAAGCTAAATCATGCATTAGAATTTATGTACGTCCGTCTATCTTTTCGTCTATAACTTAAAAATGTACACTACATGTATAGGTATGAACACTGGTCTAGAAACCAATAACAATATTTTTTTGCATGTATTTAAATAAATAAATAAAGTTAATGTAGAATCAACGGTCAAATGCCATTACTGTCAAAGAAGCAATCGTAACGATGACAATACGATAAGTCGATAACATATCAAAAGCAATATGCTTTTACCAAGTTAAATAGAGCCCCAGGGCCTACCCATGTTCAACATTGAGTTAACGATATCGCAAGTTACTACTTAAATTAAATCGAGCTAAAGTAGATATGGTAGTACTTATTAGCTAGAAAGCTTTATGAAAAGCATTACCTATGGAATCGAAAATAATGTTGTTTAAAGTTAAGTGGAAAAAGATTTTCTCAGACTTTTCAACAGAGTTAATAGAGCTTATACATACCGTTGAGCTAAGTCGATGGTAGAGTCGAAACAAGGACGAGACCGATTCCGATTGATAATTGGTTCTATAATAAGACCTTTTTTGAATTACAGGCCATTTGGTGATTATTATTTGTTACCGTTTATTACACTATCCGCTAGTAAGAAGTCGTTTAAAAAGATGAAAATATGTGTCTTTAACAATGCATTATGTGAAAACAAAAGAAAAACCCTTTGTTATCGAGTTCAGAGTCCGTATATTAAAACTATGCTTCACTAAATAAATAGGTTAAAACCAACCTCCCAAGAATGGCGCATTATTATTATTTATACTTATAACTGCTGCTGAAAAAATAATGTAAAAAATCCAGAATAATTCTCACGCGTAATGAATTAAAATGACATACGCAATTTATTCGGAAACATTGAGTGAATTGCGCTTGGGACAAGCAAGATCATCATTGCAGAGAAGATGCGCCGTAAAAACTCTAGCAACTCATTTTAGGGTTCCGGACTTGGAGTGAAAATGGCAAAAACAGAACCCCTATAGTTCGTCCGTCCGTTCGTCCGTATGTTATTCAAAATTTACAACGAAATTCAATGAAATTTAGAGTATAGGTGTCTTGTATAAGCCGCTACATATACCTACCATAGGTTGGTAGTTAAATAACAAAAATAAATATTTTTAGGGGGCACTTCATACAAGTAACTGAAACAGTTTTTTTTCTAACACACTTTTGACACGTACGTCATTGTGTGGCACATATTTCGATAAGTTTTCAAACCAATTTTTTTGATTAAGTGATTATTTTCGGAAATAATCGCTACGAAAGTGGCATAAGTTGTATCACCCTTTATCTTTTAAGCAGTGTGTAAAAAAAAAGATATAATTACAAAAGTAATGCTTATTATATACTTTCGTCGAAAAATATTTTCAATATGATTGGATATAGGGACCGTTTTTATGTTAGGTATTTCAGATAAACTGTGCTTCGCAACAAAAGAACGTAAGCGCAGTGACAATACGCTCTTTTGCTGGTGCACTTTTTAACATTGTATTTTTCGAGAAAGATTTTTTGTGTTTATAGTACTAACGGCGGAACCCTACTCTGAGCATAGTTCGACATGCTTTTGCCCGGTTTTTTAGTTATTCATATCATACACAACGTACAATTACACTTAACATAGTAGCATCGCAAGGTAATAAAGTAACAAATGATTAAAAATTATATAAAATAGGGGTCATTAAAAAAATAAGTCTGTTGAAAAGATACAAACTAAGTTACTTAGTTATAACAAGAAGCATAATATTGATTAGAATGGTAAATAAAATTGTATTATGTACCTAAATGACAAAAATAAAAATAATGGCACTAACTAACTACACTAAATATTGCATGTACAGTAAAGGAAAATGATTCCTTGACCACTTTAGACTGTGTCAAAGTGACGTAATCAATCAAAAAAAGAGACTCCTTATGATTTAATTTACAGTGTCGCTTTGACATAGTCCAAAGTGGTCTAGGAATCAATTTCTTTGACTGTAGCACAGACTGTAGGCGCTTACTCGTAATGAATGATGGTTTTTTTTTTGCAAACAATGAAAATACGACAAAAACGTTATTTTAGCCCTTTTATGTTTGATTGTAAAATTCGTAATAGTGTGCGCTGTTCGTTATATTCATATTGTGATATATTGACCTTTGTCTATTTATTTTTTTATATTGTAAACCGCGGACTATATTAATACTTTTGATCTGGCTAAAGGATAAAGGTGGGGTGCGGGATATCGGGGGCGTTAACGGAACCGTATTACTAAACCCACTGTATGTTTGTCTGTTTGTCACTGTCTTTATCATGCATGAGCAATTATAAGAAAGCAGAAACATAAACAGCAAAAAAACCCAAGTCATGCCAAGCCATATTTATTTATCAGGTATATGCGTATCTAACAGAACAGCCATACGACGATTCTTTGACATGACGACCGACCTTCTTTATAGCAGACTTCGCGTCATCACACGGCTTCATTTTCGGGTGTGGAGGAAACGTTAACAGGGCAATAACAATAATATTAATCATCGAATAAAGGTACCTATGCCAAAAGATCAAAAGAAGACTAGCCGAGCGAGACGCCATGCGCCCAGGTAGAAAAAGCAATTTGGCAAGGATATTTTGTTATAGCATATTCTATTCTTATCGCCTAATGACCGTGGAATCCTGCCGTCGTATTTGTAATTAATATTGGATCATATCGGTACTCAAAAAATCTGTATAAATAATATTTAAAACTATGAATTGAGCTACTCTACTTGCTAAAACCATATTGCCTTTGACGTGTTAACGTTGAGTTATATTTATTATTTACTTGACTGTAATAGCGGCCGAGTTTAAAACAATACCGTAACACGTCAAAAGCATTATTGTTTTACCCAGTAGAATAGAGGCCCTGAACATTTGTTCGTCGCGTGTTGTACAGATTTTTCTTAGGTAGGTATCTCAAGACTAGTACAACACGCGCTTTTTGACATGGGTTAGCGGGAAATGGAGTGTTGAAAATAATTTAAGATTTTTTTCTCATTAGATTTGCTGGGCATTCGGACAGAAATAATATGTACCTATCAGAAATATGTTATCCGTATTGGTACTGACAACCCGCTGGACGATCATCACTTAAACCTCGATGGCTCCTTGCAGCAGTTGAAACTAAGGAAGCAGACTTACTGCGTGGAGGAGTTCGACCGGCGGCAGTGCGAACAGGGCCAGCCGATCGAGGTCGCAGCCGCGCTCTGCTTTGAAATAGCACCTCAACTTGTCAAAGACTTCTTCGTTTCTTTTCTGGTAAGATATATTGCTGTAATTTTTGCTGTCTTAGTCGCTTGGTCGCTATTAACTTGTAGGAATAGAAAATGTTACGCACCTTCAAACCACATAACCAACATTGAATCTTCTTGAAGGTTATGCGCGATTTCTTTGTGGGGCTAGAACGACTAAGGAATTTATTTATTTTTGTCACCAATGTATAAGTACTTAAAGGAGCCTAAATTGTCAGTATTGGTCTGAATTAACAGCTCGTTGGAGACTAAATTACCATAACACTGTATCCCCCGGTTATCACGTTACGTACTAACTTAACTAACTAAAAGGTAGGTACTCTATATAGAGCTAATGAATGCCTACGTGATACAAATCGTGTTTATTTATGTACAGACGGCTGCGAAAATATGTCCACATGACTATTAATACAGGCGTACATTACATCTTTTTGGAATTTGAGACGCTAGGTACCATATTTTTGTAGTTGACTGTACCAAGAACTCCTTGATGACTTGACATTTTGTCGTTGGAGTAAAATGCCGATGTACTTGATTAAATAGGTCTTCTTGGGAGTTATCGCTAACGTATCGCTTTTAAAAGTGTTTGTACTTGTGATATAACCATAGAGTGGAGCTGTTACGTTATTCTCTTAACAAACATCGTGGCTTGTTTTCACCGGCAATCATAACTCGAGTTACTCGGCCATTATACGCTCTGGCATTAAGCTTGGCATTCACAGACGCGCCGTTTGTCTTGGTGACAGATGGCGTGTATACAACTGGATGGGAATAATATTTTGTCCACGTTCACGGGCGCGCCACGCCACGCGTCAACGGTGCGATATTAAGGAGCGAACTGATTAGAAAATGGCATCCAGAGAACGCATTCGGGACCACGCTATTTAACGTACGTGGCGCGGAGGCGTGGCGTGTTACTACGTTGAATTTCGACATTCACGATAGTTCCATTCGGATTGCACGTTGGCGTGTCGCGCCGGCTTTCTGTCCATTTGGAAATCCAACGAACCGCGTCAAGTACTTTTGAACGCTACATTCACGGTTCGATTTTGGCGCGGCGCTGCTCTATTCGGCTCGTTGGAGCGGTCGTGAATGCCCAGCTTTATGCGGCTTTACATACATACGATCTCGGAGAAGCCGCTTCGAAAGGAGTGACGAACGATAAGTACCTTCTAATGGCCAAGTTAAGCTTACCGGCAAACTCGCCAAAGTATTGTTTAAAAGCATACTCGTAGCACTCCAAGGTCCAAGGAGAGAAGTAAAACAAATCTGTGTTTTTCTCACATCAATACGTGTAATAAAATGTTTACAAATTTCGATACCAAAATTATTGATGACCGATGAACATCACGAATTATTCATCTTTGAAATAAGTAAATGTGATTTGTATCGCTTAAAAGCATTGGTCTATTTTTAATAGTTACTCGGTAGGCATCATATTTGTTTATGTTACGACAACCCATGTACTAGTATAAATTCCTTGCGGGGCGACTGGTGGTGAACCTTATTGGATCTATCTTTCTAATTAATGGGACACTAAGTAGCTGGTAAGTATGGATTAGTCTGCTAATCAGGTAGGTATAAGTATCCTGAGCACGAAGTTTTTCCTATTATTGAGTAAATAACGTTAACGTAAAATCGTCTTTGATAATATAAATTACCCTAGAATAAAAAAAGAAACTAAAGTACGTAACATTAAAACCAAACTAATTAAATTAACTTAAATAATTAAACTACTTAACTGTAGGTAAAAACATGGGCCGTATCGCTTTCGCTGCTGATGATGCCAAGATGCAGGGTTTATCCTGGGGCCAAAGTAGCTGCCAGCCCTCTGGTCACCTGAAACGTCATTGAGGCGCGAGGAAGTCTGCTTAAAGAGTTTCCTCGCGCCTAGCCCCCAAGACCCATGAGTCTTAATTCCCAAGGACACAAACATGTAGCCCTCGCCGAGAGGAGCATATTTGCGCCGTTTCAGTTGTTCGGCCGATGCAACGCAACCGCAGCTCCCGGTTTGGAAGAGGGACCTTGAACGTGGGACGGAGCCAGCGTATCGACGTGGGTATAGCGTCCCACACAAGCATCTTTCCCATTTTCCACGGAACGAGACTCATGCCGTCGGACCGTTTGCCGTCGTCACGTAGGTACTATACGAGTACCGTTCGGCTCTAAAACGGCCGGTACAATGATGCAGACCATAAAGCCCTCCGGATGACGTAAAGTTTATTAGACTTTTAGAACTTCATAAGACGTAGGTGCGTAACCCTCGGAGTTAGAATCCAACACGCATTTGACCGGTTATTAAATTTTATTTTTAAAGATTATCCTCGCTAAAACTATCTTGTCAATAAATGATTGCACTCCAAAAAAATATTTATGACTAGCTTCTGCCCGCGACTTCGTACGCGTAGAAGTAGTAATTTTGCCATCCCACGGGAACACTGATTTATATTGGGATTCAAGGTAGCCTATATGCAGTGTATAGGGTGACGGCACCAATGATGGACACTTTTAGCTGACCGACACCAGTAATGGACACTTCACTCTTAATTCAAATTCCATATGGTTCTAAATCGATTGTTGCAAAACAAATGAATAACCCTTATCCATCATTGGTCCTTTCCATTAATGGTTCCGTCACCCTAAGCAAACTCTATTCTAAATTATATATCCAACCAAATTCGTCCATCCGTTTAAGCGAAGAAGTAACAAACTCACGCACGCATAACCTTTCGTACTGATATTATATGTAGGATAGGATGTAAATAGGTACATCCAGCACACACAATCGCTCCGGCCGAAATCATAGTCGATAAAAATACCCTCGGTGCGTGAGTCCGACTCGCACTTGACCGGTTTTCAGTATTTGACGCTTGCGTAGGTATTTTACCATTATAACAATACAACAAAAAAAATGGTTCGCAGTTTTTTTTATCTTAATTTTGTATAGAATAATACAAACTGACAATATCCCAAACAAAGCAAGTAGGACGAAGTTCTTCGATCAATGAGCGCGAGCGGGCTTCGCCGCTCCTATTTACACCCCCGGCGTCCGCGACACGCTGCGAAGAACTTTGTCGCTGTATATTATACTTTCATGTATAAACTAAAGTCGCACAATTTCACACTGATCAAATTTTACGATTTAGATGTTAATACGTAATGTATATTATAGTAGATGTAAGGGCCCAATTAGTTTTTAATTCTAAAGTTGAATAGGTAATAAAGAAAAGTTAGGGTATTTAATTTTTTACATGTTTAATTTTCGGTACTGGGTGGTCAAGAAATAACTTAACCTTACTAAGCCTATTCGGATTCTGGATGGTCAAAAAAAATACTTTACCCTAACCTAACCAACTTTACTTACTCCCAGTACATTATAGCTATTATCATAGCTCATAGCTATTAGTTTATTTAACTTCGATACATACCTCTATCCCCCATTTCAACTATTTAGGAATATTTTTTCAAAATCGTGAAAAGTATTTATTTTGAATAACACCAATTTTAACGTTTCTAGCTACAAAAATGACGAACTCCCATATAAAATTCTACATCCCCCTTTTATCCCTTAGTGGTAGTTTTTCCAAAATCGCTGTAAGCTATAAATTTTATTTTTATTAGTAGGTAAGTATATAGTATATACCAATTTTCACGTATCTAACTTCACAAAATAAATGCGTATTTGAAGGCGGTTTTTTGTTTTTTAAAACATTTATTTTATTTTTGACTTTTTAGAGATCATAATAAGCTTATGTTCGTAGTCCCACTTCTTAGTTGATATGAAACTTTCAGACATTTCACGATCGCCGCCAGCAACGCCGCGGGGAAGTCATAGTCATATTTAAACAATTAAATGTCCTTCGTTGTAGTCGCTCAACTATCTTAATCGAGATATCTTATCACCACCCTTGAAAAAAGTATCGTTGAAGAGTTCCGGTGGCCATCTGTGGTCTTCATCATCAGTGCCATTTCACCAAATGATACTTTCTGAATGCAAATGCTAGATTTGTTACAAAAAATACTAAAATCGCTATATGTTTGCCTACAAAATTTGAAGAGTTCCCTCAATTCCTCACTGATCTCCTTAAAAATTTACCCTTTAGGGTTAATAATATGAGCAGGATTAGTAGGATACTCGTATTAGTAGGATTAGTGGATAATAGCTTCTAGTCTTCGTCCGCTTAGATTTCGATTATAGTTATTCCCTCGGGAACTTTTAAATTTTCCGGGATGAAAAGTAGCCTATGTGTTATTCCAGGGTATAAGCTATCTCCATTCCAAATTTCATCCAAATCCGTCCAGCCGTTGCAGCGTGAAGAGGTAACAAACACACACACACACACACACACACAAACTTTCGCATTTATAATATTAGTAGGATAGGATAACTGACGATCGCGATAATTTCTATCGACACGAGAATTTCAGGAACTGGCCTCGTCCCAATCAGTTGGATTTAGGTTGGAATTTATATGCCAGGTGCATAGCTAAGTCACTAGACTGTGACTGTGGAACCGGCTCCCATCTGATATTAGGAAACCGCAATCGGTCGCATCTCTACAAGGAAAATTGAGGACAAACTGGTTCGACTCCTTATAATTGTGTATTGTCCTTTGTTTCATTATATATACCTATATAATACCTTGTTTTTTTTTATTTCAGTTAATTTCGGCATGTTACTAGGTACATACATAGAAACAAAGTGGTAGATTGGATTTTTAAATATTGCAAAATGTTGTTTTTTTCCGTTTTAGAATAAAGTAATTAAATGTTGTATCTACGTTCATTGTAAAAGGGCCTTTGAGTTAACTAATAATTAGTGTCAAATATGTAATTTTTAACCATGGAAATTACCACGACAATTCTGTGATATTGTCATATTTATTGAAACGTGACCATAGCAACCCTTTTGTAACGACCAATAAAGACTGAGTTCAGTATGACTATGAACCAATAGTGGCGGTTGTTTAAACGTGACCATAGCAACCCTTTTGTAACGACCAATAAAGACTTTGTTTAGTTTAACCAATAGTGGCCGTTGTTCCAGCAACCCTTTTAAAACCATCAATAAAGAATGAGATTGAGGTCGAAGATTGCTGATTGAACGTGGTTTTTCGTGATTTAAATGTCGGCAATCGTTATCAATCGTGTGGCGTCGGGAATATATCATATAAGAGCCTTTTACACTAGTTTAACGTGATTAACTGATTAAATTTAATAATTGAATAGCTTTATAATAATACGAGTTACCATCTTAATATCTTCGAGAAATTAACTTTATTTGACCTAAAGAACGTTCCCTTAAAGTTAACGAAAAATATATATATATATATACACCTTTTTTACACCTATAATATATGATTATACACGTGTATATATGTAAGTTTGTGTATTGAATTATTTTGACATTTCTTATTATTATTTTTATATGTCTCTGTGTCATTAAGGCCTAAAATTTTGTTCACGACGTTTCTGTAAACTTTGTCTTTGTACTTATGTCTACTCGTTGCCACACTTTACTTTTCTTTTTTTCCTCAATCACCCAAAGGTTAGCTGGAAGAGATCCCTTAAAGAGATAAGTTCACTTATGGACATTCCTATTCTGTAAATATTGTATTTGAATTTCTGTGTTTCGCACAATAAAGAGTTTACAAACATACATACATACATACATACATACATACATACATACATACATACATACATACATACATACATACATACATACTAATAGCCTTGCGTTTGCATAGGTACATTTGTGTTATTTGTAATGCAACTTAAGAGTATACACAAGCTCTGTGTCCTGTGAGCGTTAATTTTGTTTTGAATAATTATTATTTTTATGTTCCTTTTGCTTTTGTATATGCATTAGAGAGTATTTTTAAATAAAGTATCGCATCGGATAGGAATGTGTTTTCATAAGTTCATTTTACTCCTAGGAGGAAATGAATGAGGATGGCTCTTCTTCTGAGTCTTCCTTTTTCTAACGAAAAGCCATCCTTTCCAACATGTTTGAGGAAAGCTTTATTTGGTCAACATAGCTTCTATCTTGAAACGCAGGAGAAGAGAAAATTTTGCCCGCAACACAGGTACCCGTTGCTGATAAAACCATGATCCTAAATAATTGCTTACCTATGAACTGTTAAAACTTGTCAAGCTCTAGCCAGTGAATGAGATAGAGGTTTCACTGCCTGGAATTTGTCATTTTTTGGTAGGTAGATACGGCCTCGTAGTTGAGAGTGATGGTGAGAGTTGTGTGCAGTTGATCAGCATCTCGGCGGTGTGCCTGGCGCTGACGCTGGTGGTGTACTGCTGGCTGCCCGAGTTGCGCAACCTGCACGGCCGCACGCTCATCTGCCACGTCAGCACCATGCTGCTGGCCTTCGTCTGCCTCGCCCGGGTTCAGTACGGCACGGTTGAAGATAACTACTGCGTATTGTTTGGTAAGTATTTTTTAAAAAGGACCTTTTATTGTTTTAAAATTTGAATAAGCTAATCTACGATGATACTATAGTAATTGGCTTATTCTTTTTCAAAATACTTCATTGCTAAATGTGAGAACCAGTAATTGGCTAAGTGATGTTAACCCTATTTCGAAATTTTTGTTAAGCTGTTCCATGGTTTCCATGGTCCATAAATATAAAAATACCTCTAAATAAAGTAACTTTAAACGTCTTTTAGGTACTGACGTGCATAGCATAAAATGACCACCTTGAGTTTTATACTAGTTTACCCTTATGGGACCCTTACCCCTGGTTATCGTATTGGGAACGTCATGATAGCTCCTACTAACTTAACAGTAAAGGTGGCCGAGTCATATACGATACGACTGAAATTTTGGTAAAAATTATGAAGAATAAGCATTAAAGTAAGGATTGCACATATTGATGTATGATGATGATGATGTACTAGGTAGTAGCGTTTTCCTATACCGATGAATCATTGTTAAGAGAACAGAATAAATTTAACACATTAAAGAGTTGTTAATATTTTATAGGTCATTGTTTAAACATATACACCTCTTTGAATGGGTTATAATATGTGTTAATAATGACGCGATTAAGCTCAAGTACATTAACACATCAAAAATTTTCGTGTGGGTGACGTTAAGTTGTTCAAGTAGGAAATACAAATCTATAACTCATTAAAGTCATTAATAATGTAGCGAGACTTTTGTATTTACTCGTTAAATTAAACAAGTTTGGTTTTAACATATTATTTGTAGTGTATTCGCAAAAATGTATAACCAATGCGGAATCTTCAGAGCTCATTTATAACACTCATAGCTTCATGGAAAAAACAAACAGGATCTGATAATAGTTCAAGGGCTCGTTTGGTGGATAAAAATACCGAAAACATTTGAATAATCGGGTGCTAATTTTACTCATAATTTCATTATAGAGTTAAGTATCCTCATATATGATTTTGATGAAGTTTTTGTATGCTATATTATTATGGTTGTTTGTAATCTAAATGTTTGTTACCTATTTAAATCGCCGAAATTTTGGTACAGAACCTTCATCCTCTATCTATCCTCTGGAGGAAATATAAAGTCGCAGACAAAGCCTTTGTTTAAGTTAAATAGTGTAAATAGAACACTACCTAATTGGCATTTAGAAGAACACCGGTTGTCTGTGTGCCCGTTAGTGTGATGTGACGACGCGTTGTTTGCGCAGGCTACAGCATCTACTTCGGGTTCGTGGCGGCGTTCGCCTGGCTCAACGTCATGTGCTTGGACATCTGGTGGACATTTGGGTAAGTGTTTACGTTTATTTATATCGATACTAGCTTTTAACTGTAACTCAGTCCGATACGCAACTCAAAATCGGTAACAGTTCAGACTTTTGTAACCAAATACTCGTCAATGCATGAAACATTTACCTACGATTGAAATAACGGCATGAAATGAAACAAACCCTGTTCCCTATATGGAAGACTTTGACTTATTTTATTTGTGAATAAAGTAAAATATACCTAGTTAAATTTCATTCCAGTATCGTTGAGTAAATATATAAACCACTGTTACTTAGCCATTTTGTGGTATATTTGATTTGGCAAATCGAATTTAAATAATCTTTGTTGACTAATGAATGAGTGACATTAAATTTGTATTCAGTTTGGTCGAGCGCGGTCCGCTCCCGCGACCTGCAGTCCATGAGAGGTCCTTAATATGTATAAATTACGCAATGTGAAAAAATCTACAAAGTAATATTGACAAAGAAACATTAAAAGTATTTCTGAATGTGAGCCTAAAATTATACGGTCCGACTAAACTGTCAAGGCGGGGCGCGGCGCGGAAGAGAATGGTGCTCAAACCTAGCGCTTATCGTGTATAATTGTATAAACAGAGTTTAATGCTGGTACCGACCGGGATGTTATTCATTGCCATCAATTGAATAAAATACCTCTTTTAATGATTGTACCTAAAGGTACTGAAGTACCTGCCAGGTTTCGCCTAAGCAGACCAACTTTTTAGCTAGTAACATTTTATGGTAGACACTCGATCAGGTAGGGTTATCAACGATGCGCTCTGAGTCTATGAGTGACGATAATGCGGTATGTTTCACCCTTATCTACAATTATAAGAATTTAACGAAAACGTCTATGTTTGTTGTGAAATACCTAATTAAATTCAAGCGTAAGCGGTATCAGTAGGTGCTTGTCTAAACAAACATCTACAAATTGTTCTTGGAGTATGAGATGGGATGTTTACGTGAACGATTACGCTACTTTCTATGTATATCTGCTCGAGTTCTCAAAAATGTGATGATCGCGGAAGTGTGTTAAAAGTAAGAGATCATGGATGTTGGATAGATGTGTATATTAGTTTTGGATCTTTTGGATTATGGGTTTACCCGCGCCTGTGGAGTCGAGAAGCGAGCGTGCGCGGTCGGTATGACTAATGTTCTTCTTGGGTAAACACTAAACACAGACGGACGGTGGGAGGCATGGTTCCTTGCGTTCACAAATTATAAATTTTATTTATTTATAAATCAGCCGCAGCCTGTTGAAACTCTCATGTGCCGGTCAACGTAACAAATCCTTGTAAGTCAGGTCGCTTGAGACAGTGTGGACAAATGTTTGTTCTGTTGGTATCGGTATCAATCGGTTTACTTTACAAAACTATTTGCTCACACGCTTGGAATGTTAGCGACGTCTCATACTTGCGGCCTCCACGCACAAAGAGTCTATTTGGTCGCATGCACTTTATTTAGATACTTACGCCTTTAAAATGTTAGTAAAATAATAACCGGACTTCTTGGAATAGCATGTTTGGTACCTTCACCTAAATAGCTCGTGAACTAAATCATACAAGTCAAGAAAATAAAAATAAATTAACCTTATTCTTGCTACCGAACTATATTACCTACAAGAAGACCAGTTATCATTTTATCCATTTTAGTGAGTTTCGTTTTGTTTTGTAGGTATTTTTGGTTTCTAATGACTATCTTACTGCACGCATTCTTTTTATTTAACAAAGATAACATTAAGCTATGCCAAATGCTCCATACCCTTAACAAAATGAAAGATGAAAGGTTTCTAATCGTAGAGCAGTTCCCCTGATGCTTTATCATTAGTTCCTGTTCATAAAACATGCTTCATAAATAAAATTCCATGCAAATCTCAAAATCAGCTCAAACGTAAACTTCAGACGTAAGCTTCATTTGTTTGACGACTGTATTGACGATTTGATACAGGGTCCTTCGCTCGCTGTGTTTTTACGTATCACGGCTGACTGCATCATTTTAAGAGCATCGTTCTCATTCTCGCACATCTCGTTGGGTCGTAGCTAATTGGATTGCCATCAATTTGTATCTCGGCAGGATCCAATATTAAAATTAAAAACAGCACCTAGTTTAATAAAAGGCGTTTGGGTTTCAAGCCCTTTTATAACTAAGTACATTCTTTTATCATTGTCATGTATAACCTTAAAGTGAATAAATCCTGGAAAATCAGTTATACGAGGAGACGAGGCTATGTGGGGTTGCGATTCCACCTTCTGCCACAGACGCACACATAGATAAACATGGCACGCTAACCAGCCAGTGAAAACCCTCTTTCTACATCAATGGTTTAGTTAGAGCTGAGAGCCCTGCCAAGATGCACTACGCTTACTAGCGTTTCTATTCGTTTCGTTTTTAACCAATCGCGTCACTGGTAGATCACGTGACTTTTCGTATCACGTCATCTACCAGTGACGCGATTGGTTCAAACACGAAACGAATAGAAACGCTAGTTAGCGTAGTGCATCTTGGCAGGGCCCTCTGGGCGGCAGGTGGCGGTTATACCCGGTCCCATTCCGCCTTCTTCTTTCGGAAATTGGCATATTGCTTCTGACCATATCGCGAAGCAGGTACCGATGGCAGGGATAGGTTACGGTCGACCCGTTGGCCATGCTCTGTCTAGCACGGGAATGCCTCTATTTGTAAAACCACTACTACCCCAACCTACTTAGTCTAGCCGCAAATAATTTTGGGAACTGTGGCATAGGATCTGCACCCTCACAACTTAAATAATAACATGTGTGTACATGTGTGTCTATCTGTGGCACCGTAGCTCCCAAATGGATGGACAAACTTGGCCGCGGTTATTTAAAAATAAAAAACCGGTCAAGAGCGAGTCGGACTCGCGCACCGAGTGTTCCGTATTTAAGATAATACGCTTGGTGACCGCAAAAAAATACTAGCCTAAATTTTAAAACAGAATGTTATTTTTTTGTTATTTCTCAAAAACAGTTCATAATTGACACTTCGTTTTATTTTTCCCATAACATATAAATAAGTAATTATTTATATGCCAGGATTTTTTCACATTGTTTGATTAATAACCTTCCTCTAAGGGGAGGAATGGTCATTTTTGAAATGTACACATTAGGCCCTTTTATATGACTCCCCATTTGCTATAATCAAACAACTTTCATTTTTAACCCCATTTCTAGACCCCTTTTCAATTATTTATAAAATAAATTTCATAATTTTGTTACCAAAAACAGATGCGGGCAAACAAGTTGTACAACTATGCCAAATTTTAAGTTGATAGCAGTTATAGTTGCTGAGTAAACCTGCTGTGACATACAGACAGACAGACAACAAAGTCTCACCATAAGGGTTCCTTTTTTACCATTTTGGTACGGAAGCCTAAAAAGTTATTTTAATTTTGATGATGGCGGTCTGGATCAAGAGAATTGGTTCGGCCGCTTAAGGTTCGCTTTCACGTAAACTTTGACCCCAGGTTAACCCTAGGTTAGCAGGTTAATTCGTTAAAATTGACAGTTCTCATATGAATCTGAGATTCGTTAATAATTTAACCTGGGGTTAACCTAGGGTTAAATTTACGTGCAAGCGGGCCTAAGAGATATAAGCTCAAGTAGCGGTCGTCAATATATCGCGGTTTTCATCTTTGATACCATTTGATGAGTGATGATGATGAGAAGAGATTTCGAGAGTGGACGGCAAAAGGCCGCTATTTTTAGAGGATTTTCGTGCTACAGATCTCATGGTGTTCATTTTATGTGTCACGCAGCTAATAACGTCGCTGCTTGCTTTCTCTCCCCCTCGAAATCAATACCCATCTGACAGAATTGGGGTTACGAGACAAGTGTTGACTTAACTGTGTCCATTGTTATGTTAGCAATTACCTCAGTCTTATATTAATATCATAGGTATCTATGGGAATTACATACACGTAACGTATAACGTATCTCGTTAATACCGATGAAGCATTTTTTTCCAAGAATGAGAGTCTGTGTATTAGACAATTGATGGTATTTTAGATATTTTATTTGTAGTGTATGTGGTATTACAAATGTCATTATGTAAATATTCACCCGTGTGGTATGGTAACTATTTTACTTGGTAAAACCATATTGCTTTTGACATTTATGGTATGATAACTCTCATTTACTTGACAGTAATGACGACCTGTTTCAAAACATATAGGTACGATAACATGTCCAAAGAAATATGGTTTTAGGTACCGAGTAGAATAGAGGCCCTGGTTTCTTTTATTTGACAACAACATGAAAATTACAACTACAACTCTCATTTCACCATCATTTGTCATTATTAAGTAATAACAACATTTACATGACGCAATATTTTTTGCTAATAAAATATTTTTCCTACTCCTGTACTTTTATCTGTCATTTATATAGTCACGAACTCTAATATAAGAATATAGATAATATGTCCGCAGAACATTCCGTAGAAAAGTCTATCTAGTCTATTCCCCTTAACAGCACTTGTGCTTTTTTGAGCCAAAACGATATGCCTAGCTGCCAAAGCTTACACCTATAGTAGGGGAGCCCAAGAGGGGATTTCGGGATTTACTCGAGCGCGGCAGATTAACATAGGGGGGCATCCTTGTACCCTGTTGAGTACCTCCAGCAAATATGAGCACTTTATCCTGGAACGTGCGTCCAGGATAACCGATCAGCATAGATAGTAAAAAAAAATCAATAGCTTGAAATACTCCAGCGCGTCAGATTAAGGTAAGGTAGGTTAATTACATGCCGCAACGCAAGGGGGTGGGAGGGTCACGAATTTCCCACCCCTCCCACCCCCTTGCGTTACGCTTAAATCGTCAGATTATTGAAATATAGACTTTTTGGCATGTAATTAACCTACCTTACCTTAATCTGACGCGCTGGAGTATTTCAAGCTATTGATTTTTTTTTACTATCTACGCTGATCGGTTATCCTGGACGCACGTTCCAGGATAAAGTGCTCATATTTGCTGGAGGTACTCAACAGGGTACAAGGATGCCCCCCTATGTTAATCTGCCGCGCTCGAGTAAATCCCGAAATCCCCTCTTGGGCTCCCCTACTACTAGGTTAATTTGAGCAATCAAAATACTTACCCAAATTAAACCACCAATCACAATACACATTGACTGTCAATCGGAACGTTAGGTTCTTTTTCGTATGTAAACTCTTTTACTAATTTAACTCTTTAAAAAAAAACATTTTATTTGGTATCAACCAACCAGAATGCAGCTATATTAAAATCGACCAATCAGGTAAAAGAATTTATTTCTCAAATCATTAGGTGTTTTTTAGTCCCTATTTCACAAGTTAAATCGATTGTGCAACTTTTTTTTTTAAATTAAAACCTGGCAAGTGCACATCAATTTAAAAACAAAGTTAACCATAGACACATATTTTGTTGTTTTCGAATGTTTCCCGCTCGTTTGTTGTTCTGTGCTTCGTTCGTTCGTATTCTAACCTAGGTATATTAATTTAATTTTGCATTTTATTTGAAACCTAGTCGTAGAAAAAGTATTGTATGCAACGGTGTATAACTAAGTCAAAAAATACTCGTGGCGTCTTGCTTTACGATGTTCGCCTGCGGCTCACATCGTAACCACACCACTCGTCTTTTTTGACCTCTCTTATACAACTGTTGCATAAACTGCTATAACGTCATTACTTTGAATATTGTCTCGTGACATTTTGGTTAACCTATTAAGGGTGCGTGACGATCCCTGCTTTCATTATTTGAAATTGTCGAGTCACATCACAAGCGTACCATGACTTTGACTCTAATGTGGACCAACTCCCTAATAATAGTTTTTCGAAGTAGAGACAGACATCGCATCATGGGCGAGGCACTAATTAAACCTCACAGTCCCAGAAGGGCACGTGTGAGTGGGTATTGTGACACAAAACGTACTGTAATGCGCCGCGTTTATGTGAAGTGACGTTAAGAGTTCGTTAAAAGATGGAACTAATGAAACCACAGCGGCCGTTTCAGTTTATTAACGATATTCAGAGAACCCTTACGAACCTCGCAGAATTAACCTTGAATGGTTCCCGATGTTGTATGATTTATAGAAATAGGACCTTAAAAGCGTTCTTATGCATCACTTACGAGAGTTAGCAACTTATTGCGGCCTGGAATTTTGACCAGTTACTACCGATACAGAGATCACAAAAAAAACCCCTGAGTTAAATATCAGGGGACAATGTCACACCAATTGACCTAGTCACAAACTAAGCTCTAGGCTTGTACAGTCACCAGCAATAATATATATTATCCAACACTGGGCGCAAAATATGTGACACGCTCTTATACCTCTAGTAATAAAGACTTGTCAGATATTTTTGCGCCCAATGTTGGATAACACATTATTGCTGGTGACTGTACTATGGGTACTAAACGATAAACTTACTTATATAGATAAATATATACTTAAATATATAGAAAACATCCATGACTCAGAAAAAAATATTCGCGCTCATCAACAAATATCTGTCCCTACCGGGATTTGAACCCAGGACCGCCAGCTTCGTAGGCAGGGTCACTACCAAGTACCAACTAGGCCAGCGCGTCGTCATTTAAAAAGAAACCACGTCCTCCTCTATGCAGTGATTCGCTTAAGAACTTTAAATGGATGTTTTGCTAGTGACTACTGAGTAGTTTTTTTGTACATCCAACGATAAACTTACTTATATAGATAAATATATACTTAAATATATAGAAAACATCCATGACTCAGAAAAAAATATTCGCGCTCATCAACAAATATCTGTCCCTACCGGGATTTGAACCCAGGACCGCCAGCTTCGTAGGCAGGGTCACTACCAAGTACCAACTAGGCCAGCGCGTCGTCATTTAAAAAGAAACCACGTCCTCCTCTATGCAGTGATTCGCTTAAGAACTTTAAATGGATGTTTTGCTAGTGACTACTGAGTAGTTTTTTTGTACATCCAATTAAATAACGAGGTGCGGAATTATCCAATTACTAAGTAGGTAATAGGCATTTATTAGTAGAATGACTCTCGTTTTCTGCTAATTGTGTCATTTCTATACAACTATACATACATCCATATATTTTGTCATTTTTTTATGTACTGTGTTGCGAAGCTTCGTATTGAAAAAATATAAAAATAATGTACTTCAGGATGTTCTTTATCCCTGAATATTTTAGATGTGAATTTTAAACTTCTTCGACAATTTTAAGCGTAGAAATTCCGACGTCGATCGGTTGATTTTTCAGGTTCATTCTGTGTTAAGACAATTTTTCGGATGAATTCTGGACGGATGGACGTAAGTATGATATACTTAGATCCGCTAGGGTTGATCATGAGTATCCTGACTCGTCGGTAAACCAAAAGTGTACGTTATGTTAGATAAACCTCGCGATTATGTTGATAGTTCGCGCCTTTTTAACACTATACTCAAAAAAATGACGATTCTAAATGGTATTAGAGCATTGGTTTGTTTACAAACATAAGACGCCCATGGGCCTACCTACAGTTTTATCACAGGTTTTATTTTTATCGCTTTATAACCTCCATTATCTGATACGTCAGTGCAAGTTTATCCGCCATTAGCGAATCAATTGCCACCACCCGGAACATTACGGTAGGCAGTAAAAAATAATTAATGGGTCTCACATTAATAGAATACATATTCTTATTTATAGTTAGAGATAAATTGGTCACATTAATTAGGTTAAGTAGGTAGGTACACGTGCTTGTAAAAGGCGAATAAAAGGTTGGTAAAAAGTCTAAAAAGCTTTACAGAGAAAAAAATATTAATGAAGATGTGGAGACCTAGGTACTCGTATTTAAATATTTAAAGAACGATGTTTATAACTGTTTACAAGGCTAGACAAGTTGCATCTTGCGATGTTTACGACGGGGTCCGTTCATTTGTCCCCTGATATTTATTTGACTTTGTAGTAAAATACGTATTTAGAGTTGTAGTATTTATTTAATACCAATGAAGACATTTTAATTATATTTAATATTCATGATAATTCGGCTTATTTGAAATTCGCTACTGTAGTCCGTACCGTATAGTTTATAAATCTTCACACACAAGCAAGATAACTTGAATACCATAGATAGGTAGGTTATGGTTTTTTTTAAGACCCTAAAAACGAAACTGCTCCCAGAGACAGGTTATGGTTATTTAAATTAAGCTAAATTAAGGTAAGCCAATCAATACATTTGACGAAAACATAATTGACATCTTAAAAAAATAATTTGTCTAACAATAATTTATCAAATCATTACTTGGGAAATGATATAAGTGCGAAACTATGAGTCGGGAAATAAAAATGTGACCAAATAAAAATATGGGATACGTAGTTTGGGGAGTTAAGAATTTGCTAAATATTTTTTGTCGAAACATTAGTAAACCGCATAAAAGATCTTAAAGGGTGAAAGTGTATCCGAAAGCGCCCATCTGTAAGATAAGATAAGATGATGGGATCCTAGATAAATCAAGAGAACTGCTCAAATGTTTCAGGCACACATGGCGATTTTGGTTTTACCTGTAAGATCTTAAGAATTTGCGTCCTAAAAGCACCTCTTGCTGAAGAGGAACTTATGATGAAAATCAGAGATGACCACCGGAACTCCGTAGTCGTGATTCTCAGCAGCATTGAGATTTCTTTATCAAATCAAATTAAATCGAAAGAAGTGTCAAAAAAACATTTTGTAATATTACTGTGACACAGTTCTATGATGGGTCAGGATTTCCTTTTTCCGATAGTATCGGAAAAAAACACAGACTGGGATGGAAGAACATAAATCAAATAAATGTTCTTCTTCTTCTTAATATACCCCAAAGAAAGAAAGTCACTCTTTTACCGTAGTTAGTGCCTTGCAATCCATGTCAAAAGCAAAAGAAAACACCCGGAAACTGCAAATATAATGTGTGCATGCCCCTTTATTTGGTAGCCCAAAAATAGCGGCGCAAATTCTACGCCACTGGTAACGCAAAGTGGTATAATATCATCACAGAAAATACAAAATAACTCTATACATAAGCTATTTTTTCATATCAATTTAGCTTTGAAAGATGCAAAGCCAAAAAAAATATTAAAAAGGAACCTAAAAACACCTCTACTGCTTAAGTAGGGTTAGGTTAGGTTAGGTTAGAGTTGTACCAAGGTGCGAAACGCCACAAATAAGGCGGAATAATCCATCACCATCGACTGTAAATGATGTAAACCTAGAATATAAAAAAAAAACTAGTTGTCAAACAATAAGTTTTAAATCATAACATTTCTCGCAACAACATATTTGTGAAATGAATAGGTAGTATATGAAACGTTGGTTGTAAAATGAACTTTTGTCAAACAAGTTTCAGTGAAACATTAGTGAACCAAATATCACATGTAAGGGCTGACATATCAAAGAGAATTGTTATAGGGTCTCGAAAATATATTATGTTTTAATTTTAAAACAAATAATCCAGCACTACAGACATAGCCAACTTGATAACGTTAATTTATGTATTAGGTATTACTGTTATTAGTTAGTAAATGAGAGGCTTCAGCCGTTGTTGCGTGTTGACACTAGATACCCGCCGTGTGGGCAACTCGTAATTACTGACAAAGTCAAGTGAATGTGAATATCATACAGCGTGGAAAATCTTTAAAGCCCTCGCCAATTTGTTTTACTATCTAATTGCTGATAATGTAATTTATTTGTAACTTTTTTTGATTGTTAGGCATTCCATGTGAAATATTTGTGTCTTGTGTTCCGTATACATATTTACTTTAATTTAAAAAGACTGCGCCATTTTATAGCTTCATATAGACCACAACAAACTTCGATTAATAAACGAACCCTGTTTAATAAATAATAAATAGGTTCGTATGAAGTATTTACTTAGGACGGCACAGCGTAGTCTTTTTAAATAATACATATAATCATATTATTGCGGGAATAAAAATTCTTAAAGGTTTCGTATGCATAATAATATGCTTTCAAGTAGTTGATAATGGCTATAGAAACAAACGATCACCGAACTAATAATAAAAACTGCACAAAAGGTTTCAATGGTGCGGTGTCTAGACACCTCTCTTTTACCCAGACTCGCCACCACCACCTGCCGTGTTATTAATTAAGTAATCGCTTAGGGAAATGTAAGGACTGTTATTCGCGGGAAAACCCGTTGCAGACACAATACTTTTAATTTTAGTTTGATTAGTTTATGCGTTGGTTATAGGTATAAGGTAGACAATAGGTATTTCATAAAAAAAAACTTTTTTAGTGAACATTTTTGGCGAAGCGTTATTTATGGCACAGATAAGGTAATGATTTCAAAGACAGGCAATGTCAGTGAGCGCCGACACCCAAGGGCACCTGCAATCTGCGCCTCTATTCCCGTCGGTAAAAACGATACCGTAGAGTTGACCTGTTATGGTATTGTTATGACTTCAGACGGTACTGTCAAGTAAATAAGAGCTATCAAAACGGTGACCATACGATAACAGATCAAAAACGATATTGTTTTTACCGTGTTGAATAGAGGCCCTGATGACAGTAATACTCGTACTTTGCCAACCTTGAACACTAACCCTAACATCCCTCTGGGTCACACCGCTGCGCTGTGAGTGTGAGTGTGCGTGTGCGTATGCGTATGCGTATGCGTGTGCGTGTGCGTGTGCGTGCGGGCGTTCGTGCGTGCGTGCGTGCGTGCGTGCGTGTCTATCTGTGGCACCGTAGCTTCTAACGGGTGAATTTGGGTGCGGTTTTTTTAGGGTTCCGTACCCAAAGGTTAAAAACGGGACCCTATTACTGAGATTCCGCTGTCCGTCTGTCCGTCTGTTCGCGTGTCCGTATTTCCGTCTGTCTATCACCAGGCTGTATCTCATAACCGTGATACCTAGACAGTTGAAATTTTCACAGAAGATGTATTTCTGTTGCCGCTATAACAGCAAATACTAAAAATAGAATAAAGTAAATATCAAAAAACGAGATTTTTTGTCGTTTCTTTTGCTGATGTTGTATAGATGATGGTACGGAACCCTTCGTGCGGTTTTTTACTTTATTTTACAAATAGATATATGGCAATGATATATTTGTTGTTTGTTTGTTTGGTTCAGGAGCGTCCGCACCGTGCATCCGCTGCGGAAGACCGGCGCGGAGACCCGCCGGTTCCTGTGGTACTCGCTGTACGCCTGGAGCGTCGCCGTGCTGATGACGCTCACGATGTTCCTGCTCGACAAGTACCCCGTCACCGCCGTGCTCGACGCCAACATCGGACACAACATCTGTTGGTTCGGCACATGTGAGTATACATAGATATATTAAAATAATAATGTAATAATAATACCTTGGACAATGACCACATCTAACCCCATACTAGGATTCCTCGTACTTAGAGTTCAACTCGCACATGGCCGGTTTTTTTAAAATAATCTACTGTTTTTTTCCGTCTGCTTTTCTCCAACTGCTATTAATATAAATTAACTTGGCCTAAAGCCCAAGCTAAAGCTCAATCGGATAAAAATGTCGTCTTAAAACATACATAAGTTACATAACTATTATTACATACATCCAAAGTACGATACGAACCTCCATACCTATGATAGTCTGATTATATCCAGTTCAAAATACCAACGCGGATTGGCCGCACTACATATTCTTCGTGGTCCCGATGGGGCTGATCACGTGCACCAACTTCGTGCTGTGGGTGCTGACGGCGCGGCACTGCGCGCGCGTCAAGTCCGAGGTGCACCGCCTGCAGTCCGGCTCCGTTGGCGACCGCGCTAAGCGGACCTTCCGCGTCGACAGAGCCAAGTTAGTGCCTTCATACATCTCTATTTGTTGACGCTTTAGTTTGCGACTTCTTATGCATACATTTTGTAGTCAGTATTCTCTTGTTTACTAATTATTTGTTTAAAGGAAAAGAAGGTAGGTACTGTTGGGGTACTCCGGAAATCACACAACTAAGTATTTATTATTTAACTTTATTTAAACACTTTCAATATAATTATATGAACCCTTAACTATTTTATTTAAAAACTAGGTGGCACAATTATTATTTTATGGAAACCTCTGGTTTCTAGCTCGTCGTGCTGAGAATGGCTGTCCCTTCTTACTTCGACATGAAGTTAGTTTTTCCCGCACTATAGTGGCGCCACCCTTGGCGCCACCGGAACTACTAGTTGTTATAGTCAAATAAGAGACTGATAAATTAATTAAATATTCATAAATCAAATAAATATTCATAAATTAAATATGATTAAAGTTCTTCATGATAATTAACTAATACTATTTAATGCTGATGCTAACAACTCGGCCATCCTGTTTTAGGCGAGACCCATCGCATAATTATATAAAGCAAAAAAAAATATTCATGATCATCTTACATTATATACAACTTATTTTGTAATCAGGCCTTATTTACGCTAGTGACACATGTGAGAGGTCTGCTTGTTTTTGTATGTACCTACAGTCAAAATTAATAATATCTATACAGCCATTGCGCCAAACGTTTGTATACATAAACCTTATTATCAGTGGCATAGGGGCGTATAGATATTTTTGACCTTGACTGTACATCATGTTTTACACATTTCATTTATTACTATGCAACATTACATATTCTTAATACACAGAATTCCATAAACATTCATCTTAAATTCAATAATCAATCATATATAAATAGGTATAATAATCTAGGCAGTTGCATCAGTCTCGTTGCCATCATTATCACTAGATACTAAGTCCCTGTCGAAAGTCAGCCAGGGCTGTATTTTGTCCAACGCTACAACATTTTCGTACCGCCTACCTTGTTTTTTTGTTAAAGGGGTATCCTCGATTAGAAAACGATCATTTGGCAGCACTTTCACTATTCGATAAGGGCCCTGGAATTTGTTTACAAGCTTTTGAGATTTGCCATCATGAGGCATATGACGTTCTACCCTAACTAGATCGCCCTCTGAATATGATTTACCAGATTTTCTTTTTTTATTAAACCGGTCAATATCTTTTGCTTGCTGTTCCTTAATTCTCTTACTTGCCTCGTCCCTAATACTACCTAATTGTTCAGAACTTGCTACAGTAATAGTTTCGTTAATAACGGAATTCAAAATACCCTGTGAGCGATTTGTAATTGTGAAACCAAAAAGCAGTTCCGACGGACTTTTACTGGTGGTTTTATGTGGCGTTGTATTAAGGCCTACTTGGACATCAGAGATACACTCATCCCAATTCTTTTCATCGTGACCATGCGATGATGTTGATAATGCGTCAAGTATGGTCCGATTAAATCTTTCCACCTGGCCGTTTGCTCTTGGAGTAGCGACGGCATTTTCGATATGTTTAATACCGTACAGTGCCACAAACTCCTTAAAGACCTTACTGGTGAAGCTCGAACCTTTGTCTGTTATGAGTCTTGTAGGCACACCAAAGTAGCTTATATGATCTTTTAAAACTCTTACAGATGTTGCAGATTTTGTGTTCTTCACTGCAGTGATGTTGACATATTTGGTAAAGCCATCAACTATGATTAAAAGGTAAGTATTGCCCCTCTTGCTTTTGATGAAAGGACCAAGGTGATCCGCGTGGATCGTGTGAAACGGAACACCGACCTTGTCAATAGGGTGCAATTCGCCTTCACGCTTACCTCCCGGTATCTTGTGATGTGCACACTCTAAACAGGACGTGACATACTTTTTCACAAAACGACGCATTTTGGCAAACCAATAGTATTTCTGAATACGTTGTAGGGTTTTGTCAAACCCGCAGTGCCCTACGTCATCGTGATTCCTTTTTACGATTTGCCACCTCACACCTTTAGGTACAAACCACTTAAGTTCTTCCCCAACAATACGATAGACACGACCGTTTTTTAATTTAAAATTTTGGCAGTAATCCGTTACTTGAGCAGAATCAGGATCGGTTAAGACGTGTTTTATTCTGCTAACTTCGTCATCCGCACTCTGCACAGTAGTGAGCCAGTCTTGGTCTGGATCTACCACAACCAGGACGTCGAGCACATGAGTTTCTGGTTGAGCTATACTAACAGGATTTCGGCTCAGTGCATCGACATGCGCCATTCGTGACCCTGGACGATACTCTACAGAGAAATCGTATTCCTGCATTTGGACCCACCATCTGGCGATACGCGGAATAACGTCTCGTTTAGTTAACGTAAACCTGAGAGCATTGCAGTCTGTTAGGATTTTGAACGGGATACCCACGAGGTACACCCTAAACCTAGCCAGGGATGCGACCACTGCAAGCGTCTCCAGCTCGTATGAGTGTAATTTTCGTTCATCGGGAGTAGTTTTTCGACTAAAATACGAAACGGGATGTAAAATTCCATCCTCGTTACACTGAACAAGTATGCCAGCCAGGCCGTTTTGGCTTGCATCGGTGTGTAACTGAGTATCAGCGTTTGGATTGTACAAGGCTAAGCAAGGCCGTTCGGTTAACAAAGTTTTTATTTTGTTAAAAGCCTGTTCTTGGGGCTCGCCCCATACCCAAGTAACATCCTTCTTTAAGAGATCTGTCAGAGGCGCTGTGATTAGTGCATAGCCTTTAATAAACCGACGAAAAAATCCTGACAGTCCTAAAAATTGCCTAACCTCGTGATGATTAGTAGGTTTGGGAAACTTGGATACTGCTTCGGTCTTTCGCGACCCTGGACGTATTCCTTTTGAATTAACCTCAAATCCAAGAAAGTCAATGGTGTCTTTAAAAAAATTACATTTACTCAGTTTTAGAGTTAGTCCCCCTTTTTTGAGCAATAGCAGTACCTCTTCCAGCCTTTGTAACCCCTCTGTGACATCTTTGGCGGGAATTAGTATGTCATCCATATAAACAATGGCGTATTTAATTTTGGCTTCTAATAAAATTTTGTTTATCGTCCTCTGAAAGACAGATGGGGCATTGACTAAACCAAACGGCATGCGGTTATACTCAAACTGTCCGTCAGGGGTCACAAAGGCTGTCTTGTGTCGAGATTCCTCTGAAATGGGTATCTGGTAATACCCAGATGCCAAGTCCAGGGATGTAAACATAGTATTGCCAGAAAGTTGGTCTAATTGATCTTCAACACGAGGGAGAGGGTAATGATCCTTTTTAGTCTTGCGATTTAAGGCCCTGTAGTCTACGCAAAGACGTTTCTCACCCGTTTTCTTTTGGACAAGGACTATAGGGCTAGCGTAAGGCGAGGAAGACTCCCTTATAATATCACCCTCAAGCATGTCATTTACCATATCCCTAACTAACGCTCGTTCGGCAAACGACATTCTATATGGTCGGTAGACTACAGGTTGAGAATCTTCAAGCTCAATTGTCATTTCGGCTGCATCGGTGAAACCAAGATCTTTGAGACTGTTAGAGAAGCATTCGTTATATTTGGACAACAGCTGTTGTAACTTCAGACGCTCGTCACTAATAAGTTTATCACCGCAGTTAACAGATTCATCAACCTCGGTCTCACTAATAGTTACACTACAAGAATGAAGGATTTCCTTATCACGCGTTGACTCGTCCCCTTTAAAGAATGCTCGAGTTAAAAGGAAACCTTCATCAATTGTGATATTGTCGAGTGAAGCGTTATATACCAACAGAGCGCTAAACCCCTTTTTTATATCATATTGCCCTGGAATTAGGTAGTATTCCTTCCCTTCGGGGCCGCGTAAGGTACTGTGTACGAGAACGGAACCTGTGATAACAGTGTTTGAGAGCACTTCAACGGGTCTGATACAGTTGTGAGGTATTGTTACCTGTTTATTCGCAGACAGTCGAACCTTATCATAAGAAATCTTTTGGAAGATTAACTCTGATGGAGTTTTTGTTATGACAATATCCGGTTTCTCCGTGAAAGAATGACCTAATAAAACGGGTTGATGGATGACGTAGTCTTCGACAACATACAAATTTACAGTTTCTTTGATGCCTTGAACCTCCACAATACTTACTACCATACCTAAAGGTGCAACCAAGTTGGCGCCTATGCCTCTCAATACTGGCAGATCATTTGAAGAGCTCACATTAAGTTTAAGTTCATTTGCAACACTTAATTTGATCAAAGAACACTGACTACCTAGGTCAATGAGACATGTAACAGGTACTGTGTTAATTTTAATTTCGAAAATGTACTTATCTAAGGCATCGTCAATGCTCAGTCTCGCTACTTGTTTCTCATTTACAACTTTGTTCTGATTCCTCCCATCAGTCCTATCCTGATCTTTATTGAATTTGTTACGAAAACAATGGGCCGATTGGTGACCTAATTTACCGCAAGTGGAGCAAGTCACAGCTGGCTTGTTGCATTTATTACTGCGGTGCCCAATTTCACTGCAATTATAACATTTTATGTTGTTATTGGGTACGCCTTCCCTCGAATTACTGGGCCTCGATGTTGCGGAAGATCTCTGCTCGATGCGCTGCCTACTCAAGGAACTGTAAACTTCTCTAGCAGGCCCTACTTTTACCGTTCCAAAATATTTTAGCACCTGCTCAGGTTCCGAAAATTGCGCGGCCTGTGCACCTACTCTCACAGCTCTGTCCTCTACGGCATACAAAATGCAGTCGACTGCTTGTTTTCCATAAATTTTGCACCTATTTATAAGGTTAACCTTCGAATAGTAATAGTGCTCCAAGGAATCGCCATACCGTGCTTTTTTAGCTAACATTTCAGTCAAGAGCTCAGCATAATCCTCGCGACATGGAAAAGACTCTATTAACTTTCTTTTCCACTCTGGCCAAGTAAATAGTAACGAAGGTAAGCCCTGGTACCATGACTTAGCAACACCGACTAATTTTGGAAGAGCGTAGTGAATAGTTTCTTTATCGTCCCACCCGTAAATTTCAGCGCATTCTTCCACCTTAGTTAACCAGGTTAATACAGTTTGTTCCTTAGTCATGGGATCAAACTCAGGGATGACATTCGTCGTAAATGAGAGCTTCGGTTTATTTGAGCTCTTGACTTGATTTAGAATAGACAAGAATTTATTAAGCATATCAGAATCCCGTTGACGACTCTTAGATCTAGACATTCGTGACCTTTTATTAGAATAGTGCTGCTCACCATAATCTTCCGATGATGAACTGCGCCGCCTCCTACGCGACCTCGTTGGTGCACGGTGCTCGTGAGACTCCACTCCGTGAGACTGCTGGGTATTGTCATCTTCTCGTCGGTCTGCTCTTTTACGCGACAAATGAAGAACCTCTCGTCCATGGCCTCGTATAGACGATCTTGGGATTAAGGTTTGATCGCACAAGTTCTCACCCTGGTCCTGTAACCTGGACACTCCTGGGTTATTAACGCGATAATAGGCATCTGGACCCCGGCCCTTTAGCCCGGGCACTCCTGGGTCATCGCCTTGACTTCTAGTGTTTGGATCCCGGCCCTCTAACCTGGGCTCTCCTGGATCGTTTAAGGAACATGATCCCCTCTCGGGCCGTTTGTCATTAGAGTCATTTTCCTCCATCACTGAAAGTTTGTAGGCGTGGCGAGAATTGTTTTAATTCTCGTTGATCCCACTTCTGATTTGTTGGGGTACTCCGGAAATCACACAACTAAGTATTTATTATTTAACTTTATTTAAACACTTTCAATATAATTATATGAACCCTTAACTATTTTATTTAAAAACTAGGTGGCACAATTATTATTTTATGGAAACCTCTGGTTTCTAGCTCGTCGTGCTGAGAATGGCTGTCCCTTCTTACTTCGACATGAAGTTAGTTTTTCCCGCACTATAGTGGCGCCACCCTTGGCGCCACCGGAACTACTAGTTGTTATAGTCAAATAAGAGACTGATAAATTAATTAAATATTCATAAATCAAATAAATATTCATAAATTAAATATGATTAAAGTTCTTCATGATAATTAACTAATACTATTTAATGCTGATGCTAACAGTACCTACACTTATTAAGTCCTCTTCGGAATTTAAGCTATTAACATACCAAATTAGAACATAATTTGCTCACAATGGTCTAGCCGTGTTCCAAACAGACACACAAAGACGTTTTTACAAGTTAAATATTAGTAACGATTGCTTCGTTAAAGAACAAATATATACGCATGTGCAAGGTATGTGTCAGAGCCACGAGCCCTCTGTGGGTTGCTGAACCAGGTACTAATTGGTTTCAGGTATATACTGACCGGCAAGCTGTGGGTGGTGATGGGAGCCGGCTGGATGGCGGAGCTGCTCTCCACGCTGGCCTCGGAGCCCAAGTGGCTCTGGCAGATCGTCGACATCATTAACGCGATGCAGGGCATCTTTATCTTCATTATCCTCATCATGAAGCCCAAGCTATACTACTTGATCAGAAAGAGATTAGGTAATGATCGCTCAAAAACAATCCATTATATGAACCGTTTCATAGATAACTTTCTGGGTGGTACCTATCGAATAAAAGACAGTCAAGTAAGGGAGTTACGAATAAGTTATAATAAGATCAAGGAAGAACTAAGATTATGTGGCGTGGATGGGTATTATGATAATATAAGATAATTATGATAAACCAGAGCGGGTACAAATTCCGGGCATAGAATGTGAATTGCCTTAGTCGACGAATTAGCAGAGTGTATGTGTGTTACATTATAAAAATACATGTTGTTTTTTCAGGTTGCTCAAGGATACCGATTGATCCAAGTATATATTAAAATATTAGTTCTTTTATTAATATTTTTTGTTTATACCTAATAAACACAACGCTACTTTAATCGTAGCTCCAAATTAAGACATCCGATGGTATTGTAGATCTAGAGCTTGGATAATCACTAGCTGTGACTTTAACAAACTCGTTAATAAATTATAATCCACTGACACTGATTTATAGTTGTACGCTTTAATTTAAATAGGCTTATTAATCACCGCTCATGGCATTAATGTGTTACTTCAGTGCGACTCTGGGTTGTTTGGGTTATTCAGTAAACACTGTTATCTGAGAGCAAAGGAGGTGGAAATTTGATATTTCCTAATTTTATTTTCGACACATCTTTATTTAGCTGATGCAGTTTCGAATCGAAGTATCCCATTATGCTCTTAATATACGCTAACCACGTTTTCTATCCAGCACCTATTGTTGTTGTCAGTGAGCCTTGTTGCACACATCCGATTACATCATCACTCTGTTTGTGAGATCATTAACTTGTACTAATATTAACAGGTTTGGAGAAACCCGACGCGCAGAAAAACGGCACGTCATCGTCAGCTCGAACATCATCCACCTTTCTGTCAAGAACCATCAGCACCGACGAGCGCACTAACCTGAGGATTTCCCTGCCCAGTAATGTTAAACAGGCCTAACTCACGACCGTACTCACTGTGACAGCTTCAGTTAAATGTCTTATTGTAATAATAAAGGCGATCATAGCTCCTAACTACCTAGGACTAGTTAAATGCTTTTGATTTGGCGATAACTGTGGCAAATGTTCATGAATATAACAACAATAGCGGACAAAAACATTGTGAGAACGAGTATATATCTAAGTTGGTGACCCCTGCTGTTCGAATTTGCTTTCAAGGTTACTTGGTACCATCGCTTGGTATTTTGTACGTTTATTAACATGATGCTGGAACAAGAGGGTTATATTTAGTAATAGGTACTTTATGAATCGCATATTATTGTTAATTGCTTTGCCAAAATGCGTATCATATTATGGACTTACGAGTATCTGTTGCATTTTGATAAAGGACTGTTTTGTTCGATAATTAATTCTTGAGTGTAATTAGCATTATTTTTTCCTATGTACTTATGACACGGCCATTAGAGCTTTTATTAATTCGCGCTAATATTAGGATAATATCCATGGACATCAACGTTCAGATGCTTTTTAAGATACAATGTTAATTGGTCTAGTTTGGTGTTTTGGTATTCTTTCTGCCGGACTCAGAGACGTCAATTATATTTAACGCTTGATTAAAGTTGCTGCTGTCACTTTCTTTGTTACAGCAATAGAAAAAGACAACACGTCACTTAACAAGCATTAAATTTAATTGACGTCTCTGAGTGCGGCAGTTTGTGTAGATTGGCGTAACTGCGTAGGTATGTTTAATTTTAAATAGGTTCTTATTTTAATCTAGTCATAGTTTAAGTTGAAGGAATAGAAGATGCAAATCAAGATTCATATTATTGTGTAAGTCTATTATACGAGTAGATACAGGTGCAAACAAACAAAATACAGAAAAATTTAAACTTTCGTTTACTTCTAACCGTGAAGATTTTACTCGTATAAGTAGCTAATTTACAAGCTAACTAGCTTGTTTCAAATAACTTTATTCTTAAATGCGAGATATCGTTATAGATTGGTGTGTATCCAGATTGCGAGATTGTCCATTTGGTCGACGCGAAGCTTTGTCGCTTTACCATAACATAAATGTATTTCAGATTATTTTAAATAAAGTTATTCTGGTGCCCAGGGCTTGGAACCGGTTCCAAAAATACCGGTACTTTACCGGTTATTAAGGTATTTTTCATTTAAGTTCCAGAGAACCGGTTAATATAAATACCGGTAATCCAAAGAACAGGTAAATACGAATACAGGTATTTGTACCTTAAAATACCGGTTCCTAATAAAGGTTCCAGCGACGTTGCCGTTTTGCGCAACGAAGGTCAAGTCTCGACGGCGGCTCGACGCCCGCGCGCGCTGCGCTTTGGTTGTCGACTTGTCAATATGTATAGTAAGAACTTTTTAAACAGGCTCTTTCTGTTAAACACATCTCTTTGCTAATCGGGTCACTTCATTAAATTCGCACTATACCTACACCGAATGCGGCGTTGTTGCCGGGCGGCGCCTTTGCGGCTTGCGGCTTTTGAACAATTTGGTTAAAATAGTAGTTTAAGGTAAATGTACGTTTTCTTGCATGCGGCGAAGTTGAAACGTTCTATAGTTTTCATTAATTGAGAAGTGGGACTACATAACAGCATAAATAGGATCACAAAAAAGTATTTAAAAAAACCCGCCTTCAAAAAATCCAAAAATCATCATCATCTTCATCACCATCATCATCATCATCATCATCATCATCATCATCATCATCATCATCATCATCATCATCATCATCATCATCATCAATCACCACCACCACCATCATCATCATCATCATCACCACCATCATCATCACCACCATCATCATCATCACCACTACCACCACAACCACGAACACCATCATCACCACCATCATTACCCCCATCGTCACCACCATCATCACCACCATCATCATCATCATCACCACCATCATCATCATCACCATCATCATCATCACTACCACCACCACCACCACCACCACCACCACCATCATCATCATCATCACCACCACCACCACTACCACCACCACCACCCCACCACCACCACCACCACCACCACCACCACCATCATCATCATCATCATCACCATCATCATCATCATCAACAACACCGCCACCGCCATCATCATCATCATCATCCCCATCATCATCATCATCATCACCATCATCACCACCACCACCACCACCACTACCACAATCATCATCATCATCATCACCATCATCATCATCATCATCATCATCATCATCATCATCACCACCACCATCATCATCATCATCATCACCATCACCACCATCACCACCACCACCACCACCACCACCACCACCGGAATACTCTTACTCGGAAAAAGAAATAAAAGAGAGAGTTTACAATTCATAATCTCTCAGTGAAAATTGCAGTTTATGTGACCGCGGGGCTAATAAGAGTGACCAGTAGGGTGATATAAACGAAATGTACTTTGATTTATTTGTAACTCAAATCTGTCAGTTACCACTAAACAATGTCTCTATAATAATTAATGAATATCATAGAACTGTTTTGTGGGCATGATGTATCGTCATGGAACCTATGTATAAGTATACCTTTTTGGTATTGATACTGATTTCAAAATACATAGTGTTGCAGGAGTTATTGAGTTACATTTTTAGATCAGATGTGCAAGCTCTTATCGGAGAAATATTTACTCGTGAGATGGTTCAAAAGCTATTGACAAATGTAAGAAAGTTATTTTACGCTATATCAATGATAGTATAAAATAGTAGTGATGTTTAGTTGTATACATACATACATTAAATCACGCCTGTTTCCCAGAAGGGTCGGCAGAGACCATTTCTTTCCACCTGCTATGATCCTGACAAATCGCTTTCGCTTCTTCCACATTCATACATCGAGGCATGCATGCACGTCGGTTTCGGGTACGATTCGGCCCTTTTCCAGTATTTCACCGATTTGATTCGAAAAAGTATGCCTAGGGCGGCCCCTTTCGACCCTTCCACTCACTTTCGCTCTGTATCTCTTTCGTCAATCTTCTTTCATCAATCCTTTCCAAATGACCGAACCATCGAAGCATGCCTTTTTCAATCTTAGTCACTACATCTTCTTTTAGTACACATTTCTCTCTGACCTTTTCATTCCTTACTCTATCAATCAGTTTCACAGCAGATATACTACGTAAAGAGCGCATTTCAACTGATTTATACGACTTTCATGCTTGTCCTGCCACACCCAACATTCACTACCATGCATGATAGTAGGGGCCAACTCTCCAGTCGGGCACTAAGTGAAACACCCCCTCTGCTCACAAAGGAGTAAAGGGCTCCATTCATTTGATTTACCATACCTGGTAAACATACTTCCCAGGTACACAAATTCACTCACTTGCTCTGCGAATTAACTATTTATATTTATCATGCATTTAGTTGTGTAATTGTGGTAATTTTATAATATAACATAAATCTTACATAAGAAGTTTTGTCTTTATTAATAATGAAATGGATACAAAACTAAAATTACAATTATAAACTTAATTATATTTGAAAATTAAAAACCTATATCTAAAAAAGGGCCCTGCGGCATCGTCCCGAAGATGCTGGCAGCATTTCCTCGCTGGATAGTTAATAATTTTAATGAGTTACTTTCACTTTTATAATATTGTTAAGGATTTCTGTTAAAGCTTTGAAAGTAATTAATAAAGGATATGATTATTATTGATATTGGCTATATCGTTAAATCATTAGGTAAATGGGTAGCATATGAGTATTGCTAAACGTTTTTTGTATGCATTTTGGAATTATTAGTTTTCTATTCTAGCGAGGTCTCTGCTTATAATGTATTTAGAATCCCCGCATTAATCGAAGTATGGCAAGAACAATGTTTTTTCTAATACACACAGGTAATATATTTTGGGCATTCATACTTAGGTAGCACTTCATTTATTTGAATTGCAAATTGAACTATTCACTACCACACTTTTTATAATATCAAATTGTTTCAAATACCAACCCCAAACCTACCTACCACTACTAAGCAGTACTGATAATGAAACACTCTCGGGCCTTTATTGAAATTGTTTTTCATTGTTTTCTATATCGTTGTCTTATCTCTTGCCTTGCAAATAAGGAAAAGAAAGAAAAAGACAAAACGTTGCAACGTAATGTCCGGTTTGCTTGTTTCGTTGCATAAGATAAGCGAATAAAAGCATATACTAGTTAAGCAGATAAAAAAATTGAGTGCTTATTATATTCTTAAATATTAAATAATCGGAATGTATAAAAATATAAGGGAGTTTTATTAATAACAACAACATGATGGATATTTTAAATTTACCAATGAATATTTTATGCTAATTCAATTTAATTTTTTTACTTACGCAATGGTAAGAGGGATTTTTATTTCATATACCTAACACAAAAATTTACAAAACCTGTTAAAATACTAACTATAAATGAAATAACCCTTGCAGTTCACCCGCTCGTGGCATGGTCCCTAAAGCCGGCCATACACGTTACGGTTACCGGAGAGGTCTACCTGTGCAGGCGACCGGAGCAAAACCAAAAACCAATTCTTTCGAATGACACCGTACGGTGAACCTGTGCGTGTGTGCCGTGTCCTCCGGTCGCCTGCGCAGGTAACCTCTGCGGTGGACCGTAACGTGGATGGCCGGCTTAAAATGCTGGCCGCGTTCACAATTTGAATGCTCTAAGACCTAAACTAGTAGATTTCTCTCTGCGAGATCCACACGCTGGATCTCAGAACACCGCCGGAGTCCACCTGAATGCGCCGGGCTGGCAGCCCTCGGTCTAGCGAGAAGCATCGAAATACCCCAGAGAAAAATCCTCCAGAGTAGGTCTCCGAGCATCAAATTCGTAAATTGAATATCCTCTGTCTTCGGACCCCGTCTAACGGCCCGCGCTGGTGGGTCAAATATTTGGGCGTAATACCTACCACAGAACTATATCGAGATAGAAGGAAAGATTTCGTCGTTTTATATGAGAACCGAGCGTGTAACATTTTGCGTAGGTATTTTGACGTCACGCGACTCTTTTAGTGATGTGCAAAACATAAACAGAATCGTTTCCAATCGTGTCATCGATCGCAACCACAGATCGCAACGAACGGACAACGGCGAAGAGTGTCAGTGAGCCAACAAACTTCGACGGGAGAGGACGCGCGACCCGTTGCGTCTACCCCATTTTTTCGGATAACTTAAAATGAATTGCAATTTGCAACAAAATTGCAATATAGAAACTATATTTTTAAATTGTCGATATACTTAACTATAATTATTATCCTTTTGGTAATCATATTTCATTTTGACTACTACTTCATCACACGGCTACATACCGACTGTACTTTTTTTTGCAAAATCTTTATCTCCTTATTGAGACCAAACTATTCAGTTCTAACACAGTGGGTTTACGTTAAGAATAGCGGAGATCCTGTCGCCACCTTCCGACTCCATAACCAGATCACCTCTTAGATAGCATAATATTGCGGAGCGCATTCGGTTAACGGGAAGTGGGTCAAATTTAATTTGCAAGATTAAACCCGTACATACATACAAACTTACATACAGATATAGGTACATACATTGCAAGTTAAATAAAAGCTTGTAAAAAGAATTATCATTTTTTCTGTCTTCAAACACGATTTTAATCGACTAAGAAATCGGCATTGAAAATCGCAGGGTACAACACTATACCTTACTTTTGACAGAAAAAATAGAATTCAACCTTGAACGCGTATCGGCAAGTGCTTGACAGTTTGGATTGATTGTTTTATTTTCGTTGCTGGTTTTCAATGCATGCCAAGTCTGACGCGTCAAATTAAAGCGGCTTTGAAAAAGTAGCATTAGACACAGAGTCGCCCGCTAATGTTTATATGAAATTAATACGGAGCAACAAAATAAATTGTTTTATAAATAATAACAGAGATTTTAGGGCAAACAGTACTTACCGATGAAAGAAAAATATCTTGATTTACAGCTCCTATGTTTTTGGTGGTGTTTGAACAGTTGATTATCGAGCAAGAGTGCATTTTGTTTTTATATTCGAACGTCACACGCGGAAACCGGTCGAGAGCGGACTGAGCATTGCGGCGAGCAATGGGGTGCTCAGTGCCCCTTTTCGGCACGCGAGATACAAACACTCTTTCCTTCTATCTCGATATAGTTCTGTGATACCTACTACGGCCGTCATTGTTATCCTTAAAATATAAACAAAAATAATGATAATTACCAGCAACTTTTGATGTAAAAGGAAGCAGAACCGGTAGTTTCTATTTCGTTAAAAATTAAACAGTTTTTATTTCTGGAACAAATGCGAAGATGACAAAGGTGAAAACAAAGAAGAATCACCAGCCGCTTGCAGTATGTATTGGGTCCTTACCTATGCAAGTGGCGTTATTTTTACGTGTTTTATTTCGTACGGAATTTATTCATTTCAATTTTAACTTCCAAATTATTTTTAAATTTCATTAATACAGTATGTTACAAAGGTTTTAGATACAAAGCACATGGTTCAATTTCTTACTTAGTGTTTAAAATTAAAGTGTGAACTCAACTCTTTTCACGTGCTGTGAGTTCAAGTGTTTCAATTACGCAGAGTTTTATGAAGCTAACAATTTTTTGAGTAATTAAGATATGTATAATGTAGCTTAGAAGTGTCCAACATTCCTGACAGAATTTTGTTTGGTTGGCATTTGACGTTACTAAGTAATCCGCAAAATTAAATGTATGAAAACCACCGTTTTCATAAAATTCTCCATATAAAACGCCAATTTCATAGGTAAGGACCTAATATATGGGATTTTCCCCGTTAAGGTGCGCGGTGATGAGAGTAAGATCATACTAACTAGTTATAATCGATCTCCTGTTGTACGATATTTACATTTGAGTCGCCAAATGTAACTATTAAATTAATCAAAAACGTACTTTCATATCTGATAACTTTTTCACCAATGTTAGTCTATGGACTAAGATATCATCCTAGTTATGTAATTTTTCCTTAAAGGTAAGTAACAAAATAGGTAATAAGCCCTCTACGCATCATCCTTTTTGACGTACCTACAGCCGCGCACGACCGTCAGGCCCGATGGTGCTGTACGCACTATCGTGCAAAGTATCTATCATGCTGTCACAGACCACAGATTCTTACTTCTCTGTATAATATGTTTTTTTATTACAAAAGCGAAATTCTAAAATCCAGTAGATTTTTTGGGAAAAACAGTAGACCGGTAGATACACCACAAAACCAGAAGCTCTCTGTAAAAACGGGAGATCTGGAAACACTGCGAAGATTTGACGGACGTCGAATGAAGGACCTAGCATACATGGTCAAGAAAAAATATTAAAAAACATACAGTTAAATTGAGAACCTCCTCCTTTTTTGAAGTCGGTTAAAAAATATATATTAACGGACGTCAAGTCTACGCTTTACTATGCAATCACGATGCACGATTGAATTGACGTACGTCAGGGCTACGCACCATCCAGCCACACGTCGTGCGAGAAGTAGTGGGGGGCTCGTTGCACACAAATTCGGTCGTGCAACTCGTGCAAGTCCATCACGGTAATAATAAATTATTATTGACGTCCAGCAAGCCTACGCACTATCGTTTTGCGTCGTGTATCGTGCCCGGACGGACAGCACGGAAGGATAGTGTGGAGAGTACCCACTGGTAATGAGTACCGGTATTGTTAGGTAAGTAATGTGAAACAAGCAGGCATCGAAAAAAAAAACGTAATTGACGAATTAACAGCAGCAAATGGTTTCGAAGTTGTGCGGCTTCCGCCGTACCACTGCATATTTAATCCCGTTGAGCAAGTGTGGTCTAAAGTAAAACACGACATGTAGGTGAACAATTGTGAGCCGACAAACAGTAATGCCGGTCAACTAATTAGAGTTATGACAAAAATAAACCCAACACTCGATTTGTGGAACAAATATGTAAGGCATGCAATTAAAGAAGGGAATAAATATTTCAGAGCAGCGGGCTTATTTTCTAACGCACTCGCATAAACGATCGTTTTCATTTTGAAAATCGAAGGCTCGTCTGCATACAAAATGAAAACAATTGCTCCGCTTTGAAGCCGGTTGGGATTGCGAGTGCGTTAGATAATAAACCCTCTGATCTGATTGATCAAAATATTCAAAATATAATAATAAACACTCAAAAATATTCAGATGATTCAGGTAATTAATTAAAATGTTGTATATGTATGTTTTTTATTTCCTATTGTTTGATTATTTGCCACTATTTTTTTTTTTTATTAAGGAATGAGGTTATTGTTTTTGAGATAATATTAAATAGCAGTGTGTGGGTGTACTGCACACATTTTGAGTGAACGGATTGTACCTACTCGTACGAGTAAATAACATAACGCTCATTTATTTTAACCATAATTCTCTTGTTGCAATGCATTTCAGTAAATTTCTTCTATCTTGTTTTTTTTTGACATTAGTAAGACCTTTCAATAAGTAAATGTAAGGTTTTTTATAGGGAATGTTTTACAGTAGTATGACGGAATAACTGGAAAATTATTAAAAACACATGTCGGAGCATTTTGCATCACGATAGAAAATTGCAAAATATGTGGTAAGTATGCTTTTACGTATAAAGATTATTCAATAATCATGCGTTAACATTTTTTTTGTGCTTATTTTATTTTATCACCAAAATTATTTCTTGATAAAAAAAACCCGAAGAAGTAGATGTAACAAACATACGGAACGTTTTAAGCTTATAATGCGACTAAATTATAGCCGGACCCGAAAAATGAAAAAACCTCTAATGGGGTCGTCACTAGCACTTTTTTTATGGGAACTCCTTAAAATTCCGAATTACTTTTTTCCGAATATTCATTTGTCCGAATTTTCATTTTTCCGAAAGCTATGTTACGCTGGAGCTATTTTAGATAAAATGCATAATTTAATTGTCATACGTAGGTTAGGTTAAGTTTGATTTATAAACGATAACAAAAAGTTAAGCCTTCTATCAAAAAAATGCGTTCGGAATTATGAAAATTCGGAATTTTGATCAATTCGGAATTATGACTCTTCGGAATTATGTAGAGTACCCCTTTTTTATCTGTGTTTCGTGCATTTCAATAGAGAAATCTCAGTTCATATAAATTTCTGCAATATGCCGAGGTTTTTTATTTTTCTCGGCAGGCTATAAAGAGATCCTGTCCCGTAACAGGGTCCATATTGACTCTCATAATTATTTTTACTGATAAAGTGTTCCAAGTCATAATAATCGGAATTCATAACGTATTTTTTAAGTAACGGTTACTTTTTCACGATTTTTATAAATCAAACCTCACTTATCTAACCTTATCTACACGTTTATGGTATACGGTTCAAGAGATATAAAAATTACGAATAACAATTTTATGAAAACAAAATGATTATGAACAAACAAGTTATGTGAAAAAATGCCCTCCCCCGTAACAATACGGTTTGGGCATATTGAAATTTCAATTGATCGCATAATACTGTCCGCCATTAACTTGTTTGTTCATCTTTGTTTTTAAACATCACTCTCACGTCGTATGTCTTGCGAGTACGATAAGTTCAAGGTACCTAATTATCCCGTCATAAAAAAATGATATATACATTATCTTCTGAAGAAAAAGGTTTACGACACTTGCTTCTTTGTTTAACGCATTTCTAATGCTAAAAAAAACGAAATATAGGGTGGGTTGGGTTTGAACTGTGACCATAATTATTAAGGGTAAGTATACAAGTGCAAAAAATATCGAAATAATACACAACAGCCATTGTTTTCTTCCATATTTATAATTTCAAGTATCACTGTTTCATAACAATTGAATTATATCTACAAAAATCTAAAAATACGTGACTTCTGATAAGTAAGTACAGTGGTCCCATAATATTCGTAATAATTTGAATGAATATATTTTAATCGCACTAGGGCAGTACGGAATGCTTGGTGTACTGAGATTGGTTTCGATGGGTATTTATTTACAAGTGCTTTAAGAACACATTAAACGATAAACTCTAAAATAAACATCAATGAGCTCCATGAGCTTGTTAATATCTACACTTATTTAGTATTTTGTACAAGTTCAATGTATGTTTGTATTCAAATCTGTTTATCTACATTATATAATAAGAATACTGGAAATATTAAATACTTATTCATTGTTATCTAAACAGGTATTTAGATGTAATTAATAATAATAACATTTTTATAATTAATAATAACTAATACCTATACGTAAAGTAATAAATATCGCACTGTTACAACCTATTATAATAAGTACCTATACATTTTAAAATTTCAATAGCGAGGTGTATTTAGCCACAATATAATTATTTCCTTAACTTTTCTTATCTATCACATTTAATCAATAATAGCCAAGTATCCCTTTTCATTCGTTCCAAACACAATGTTTCACTCTCAGAAAATGTACCTTACCAGAAGGCTATTTAAGTACGTGTCTGTCGTACTTCGGTAACTAAGCAATATCTAACAAATTATGTTATGAATGCAAGTTTGACATAAATAGTAATTACTAATAAAGTAATAGCATCATAAACGTTAAACAACTTCGAATGATTTTGAAACTTCGGGACGAAGATTTCACAATTTCGTAAAATATGTTTTCGAGTTAATCTTGAATTAAAAAGTGAGCAAGAGGTAGGGTGGGCGAGTGGCGTCTTGTCGGGGGCGGGGGGTGCGGCGCGCGGGGGTCAGGTCCGCTGGCTGGGCTGCACGGTGATGGGCGCGGGCGTGCTGAAGGCGGCCGGGGCCGGCGCCGGAGCCGGCGACTCGGCCGGCGACTCCGGCGCGTCCGCCTCCGCGTCGCGCTCCGTCACCTCCTCCTCATCGATAATGGAGATGTCGCGGATCGACGGCCGGTGCGAACGACGCCATCCTAATGATTATGTTATGGTTATTATATAAATTATTATGAAAAGTAGGTAAGCATTGGAAATGCAAGTAACACGATTTGACAAAGAGATATACTCACTAAACTAAATATAAGTATCAACTGAAAAAACGGGAAAATAGGTCCATTGAGTTAGATAACTATTTTTACTATAGGTAAACTCGAAAAGGTCAAGACCGGCTAAAGCTGGGTCCATATTTGTATCATTTCGTCGTATCGTATCTCCGTCGCGTTGCCCCGACGCGTATCAAGATCGCTAGTGTGGACGCAAAAACAGCGCGATCATGCGGCGCGCCGTATCTGATCGCTCGGGATCGATGTTGACACGCGTTTATTATATACCCCGCACACTCGCGATCGGATACGCGTATCAAGATAAGTATGGACGTGTTTTGATACTGTATCACGATACGAAGTTATGATTTGATACGCGATACGCCGTGATCGCTCTCGAGGCGGTTTTTCCCCAATCATCAAAGGGGATACGGATAGCGTCCACACTTAATGATACGGCGTTATGATACGATACGCTGCTACGCTACGGTTAGTATGGACGCATTTTTTCACGCGACGGTTGTAGTTATACGGTGTGCCCAAAGTGAGCGTCCATACTTAGGATATGCGAGCTCGATACGATACGCGTGATCGTGATCGGCAAAATGATACAAATGTGGACCCAGCTTAAGGACATTGGTTACTAGGTTGTAATAAACCACGACCAGAATGGGACTGAGCAAGTATAGTTACGTCGTGTTAAGATAGGTTCATAACATAAAATTTACAATTCAAAAGAACCTTTAATTTAATTATAAAAAAAAACGTAGGTATACATTTTTGGGGACCGTTTAGTTATTCTGATTCATTTGTTTATTTTATGCCATAATATGCGACGGACAATCTCGTATTGTAAAACTTGGTAAGTTGACAATGAGGTTTCGGTGCTTAGGGCTACTTACGCTGCCAGTTAAGCGTTATGATACGATACGCTGCTACGCTACGGTTAGTATGGACGCATTTTTTCACGCGACGGTTGTAGTGATACGGTGTGCCCAAAGTGAGCGTCCATACTTAGGATACGCGAGCTCGATACGATACGCGTGATCGTGATCGGCAAAATGATACAAATGTGGACCCAGCTTAAGAACATTGGTTACTAGGTTGTAGTAAACCACGACCAGAATGGGACTGAGCAAGTATAGTTACGTCGTGTTAAGATAGGTTCATAACATAAAATTTACAATTCAAAAGAACCTTTAATTTAATTATAAAAAAAAAACAAAACGTAGGTATACATTTTTGGGGACCGTTTAGTTATTCTGATTCATTTGTTTATTTTATGCCATAATATGCGACAGACAATCTCGTATTGTAAAACTTGGTAAGTTGACAATGAGGTTTCGGTGCTTAGGGCTACTTACGCTGCCAGTTAAGTTATGGCAGAGAGGGAGGCGCTTTTAAAATTAAAAATTATACATTAAATTAGCGGTAGTTAGATTTCGAACCCACCACTTTCTTCGAAACCCGAACTAAAAATTTAAATACATATTTCACAATTAAAATTGGAAATACCAGTGATTCCTAACCCTATTGCAATATTACCGTTTATGACTCGGCCTTACAGTTTGGATCATTTTGACAAAAAGAATTTTTTCATGGTAGCGAATTTTCACATAGCATTTTTTCATAATCGTTAATTTTCTTAATCGCTTTTCTTTGTTTATTTAATGTTCGGTGATTTTTACTATTTCCATGATTTCCGGGCTCAATTTTTCCTATCTCAAATTTTCCCAATAGTATTGACATCGTATTACATAAGTAGGGTTGGTTAGGTTCGTTTTCATATTAGGCCCAAAGGGACAAAACAACCCAGGAATAGGACCTCCGTCGACTCTGACAAATGACTAATAAAATAATCTTCTAGTAATTTCAACATTAAAATAAATGCGAACATTAAATAACGCATGAAGAAAAGCGAATAAGAAATTGACTACGATATAAAAGTGTGGAAATTCGCTCCTATGAATTGTGAAAATAATATAATAAATCCTTGACTGTATTGCCGAGTAACAAATCCGGTTAAGTTAATAAGAACTATTATATCATAACAATAAGAAGGAAAAGTTGTTGTAAAAACAATGACAAAAATAAAGCATAAGAATGACTTGCTCTTGGAGTACCTACGCCTCTTTTGTGCGCTTGTATAAAACAAACAGATAAGGTAGGCCAAAGTTTATCAAATACTCAAAGGTTATATATTCCGTTACAGTAAAATATAATCATTTAGTCGTCAATATGATTTTGCCTAAATCGCTTCTACTATTGTGGCTAGTGATTCTTGTGACTTTTACTTTATGTACTAAGTCTTCACAAAACGACGAACATGAACTTGAAATTCTACCACCTTTATCACCAAAACACGTAACGTTCTTGAAAAAAGAAGACAAGCAATCAATAACAATACCATGGAGTTTAAAATATTATGTTTCCCAAGATGAAAATAAGGAAACAGAAATTGTTATTAAAGCTGGCTCAGCTGATGACCACCGCAGAGTTGCAAGACAGACCATGTATCCTGGACAATCGACACAAGTGCAAGTAGCTACAAACGGAATGGGAAATAGTGCTTATGGTGCGCCTCAAAAATACCCAGGAAACCGTACATCGTATCCCTTTTACAACAGTATTCAACCTCAAAATGTGTACAATAACAACCAGCCCATTCATCAATACCCTAGCCATAATCCAGGTTATCCCCAGTACTTAAACAATGCCCAAACTGGTCAAACAACACAGAATCCAAGTGTTCGACCTGCCTATATTCAGAACTATAATAATACTCAGCATAATATACAGTATTCTGGCCACCATCAGTCCTCAAATAATACGTATTCTGGTGAATTTTCACAATATCCAAATAATCAACGTCCTGTCTACCAACAGTCTCGAAACAATACCTATACTAGTCAATTACAACAAAATCTAAATAACCAAAGTCCTAGCTACCAACAGTTTCCAAATAATCCCCATCCTGGTCAATTATCACAGTATCCAAATAATCAACGTCCTGGCTACCAACAGTCTTTATATAATACCTATTCTGGACAATCACCACAATATACAAATAATCAACATCCTGGCTACCAACAGTCTCTAAATAATACCTATCCTGGGCAGTCACCACAATATCCGAATAATCAACGTCCTGGCTATCATCAGTCTCCAAATAATACCTATCCTGGACAATCACCAGTATATCCAAATAATCAACAACCTGGCTACCAACAGTCTCTAAATAATACCTATTCTGGACAGTCACCACAATATCTAAATAATCAACGTCCTGGCTACCAACAGTCTCTAAATAATCCCTATTCTGGTCAAATACCGCAATATCCAAATAATCAACGTCCTGGATACCAACAGTCTCCAAATAACACCTATTCTGGACAATCACCAGTATATCCAAATAATCAACGTCCTGGCTACCAACAGTCTCTAAATAATACCTATTCTGGACAGTCACCACAATATCTAAATAATCAACGTCCTGGATACCAACAGTCTCTAAATAATCCCTATTCTGGTCAATTACCACAATATCCAAATAATCCACGTCCTGGCTACCAACAGTCTCCAAATAACACCTATTCTGGACAAATACCACAATATCCAAATAATCCACCTTCAGCTTACAATCAGCATGCAAATAATAGTCATCCCGGACAATCACCACAATATCCGAGCAATCAACATTCTGGCCACAGACAGTACCCCCATGGCCAACCACTCCAGTATCCTGGCACACTTCCTATGTACGCACCAAACTCCAGTAATAATCCAGCCAGTTATCAACACCAAATAAATGGAGCCGGAAATTTTAACACCGGCTACGATCCTGATCCAAGTGACAATCATTTCTACTATCCTGCGCAACCGAACAAGGGGCCTTATGTTAATCCCCATACAATACAGCCTCATAATTTAACCTTTTAAAAATAAAATAATTCCTCTATTTTCATAACAAATTACTTTGTTTGTTAAATGTTCAAATAAATAATTAAAATTTTGGCTTACAGTTTATTTGCTCTTATGGTAAAGCACCGCACTACCCCCTTACTATAATTAAACAAGTACAGTATGCAAGCGAAAGAAAGATACGTGAAAGCAGCACCACCACCATCTACGTAAAAGTGTCACAGTTGCATAAGAACTAAGTTCCATTTTAACCATAGCTCGCGTACTCTACGATTGCATATTTCCACGTACCTATGCACACGTACCTATGCACATTGCAGGTGGGTAGAATAAGTGATAGTTAACATAGATTAATTATAAATACTAGTATGTTGCTATTAACAAAAGCTACTTTAACACGTTCAGCACCAAGTACCCGACTATCGGATATTCCATGATGTTGTTCCTACGCGGTACTACCCGATTGTGGGTTCTACAATATTAAAGTTCTATTTGTCATTCACTACGCTGCGCTGGCGTGTGGTTGGGAGTATGTTACGAGGATCTAAAAAGGGTCATACCTAAAGAGATGCATCTAGGCAAGAGCACCAGGGCGATTACTATGTTCAGCTGCGCACATGTTTCGGTTGACATGATGATAATGACGAGCTTACCTTCCAAGACAGGTGGTTTGGTGGTCTTGGTGAGTAGCCGGGGCCCCGTCAGCGTGATGACGATGGCGCCGAGGGGCGCGGTGATCACAATCGACAGGATGCATATGGTGATGATAGTTTCAGCGTATCGCTCGTACTGAACCAAAGTGCCGGCCTTCTTTATCTCATCCAGGGCTACAGGTGCCAATGCAGCCTAAAAGCATTAACAATATTGTTAGAACAAATTAATGTCACCTCACCAGCAATGTCCTATGATCCAACATTGGTCTTTAAAATATCTTAGAAGTACTTACTCTATTACGACATAAGAGCGTGTCAGATATTTTTGAGCGCAATGCCGGATATTATACTATTTCTAGTGATTGTGCGAATTCGTTATTTACACAACTACGCAACACCTACAGTTTATTTAGTACCTAGCAATTAAACTCATTTGATGGCTATAAACTGATAAATATCAGTAGGCAGGTTAACTTTATAATAAAAAAATAGGAAAACACGTTTGGCTGAATAGGTTTAGGGATGTGTTAGTATGTTAGGTATAGGCGACAAGTAGTTGGAACTAACATTCAATTGTTTTTACAGCATGAAAGAGGCAAACGAGAACACAGGCTATGTGACGGTAAGTGCGTTCTGAGGCCCATGGACATTCGACCCATAGATATTCCCCAGCCCTAAGGAAGCCCAGCCCAGCCCGAACGGATCCTACCATACAAGGTCTATCTTAAATGATATTCCCTTGTTTTACAAACGATTGTTTCATCGAATGTATACACCACACACCGATGTTACACCGAATTTCACTTCATCGAAAGCTATTTTCTGCTGAAGCCCTGTTGTTTTGTGGTTATCTTAAATATTAATTATGATTAGTGTGTTTAGCAAAAGTTCTGAAAAAATGTTCTGATGCTTAAACCAGAAAATCCCGAATGTTTTAAATAACACTGGCCATTCGAGATAAGATTGAGAACCAACCTGCACCGTTGCTTTGGCCATCCATGAAAGGCCCACGAATATTTTTTCCCTCATGTTGAGATTGCTTCTCACCGCGCATGCGCTCGTGAGCAATGCGCGCAGCACCATGCACGAGATCAGAATTCCGCCTCCGACCAAAACCAAGTGAAGCTCCAAGTCTGCAATCTAAAAATTAATTTTTAAATAAAATCTGAATTTAATAACCCTAATACTGCACACTTTTTTTAATTGATGCATTTATTTCAGGATCATGGCGTTCCATAGATTTTTAGTAACATTAAATCTCATTTTATGTTAGGAATTATGCGACAAAATTGTACAATCGAATAATTTATTTCTCCTATGGCTTCTGCCACCCAGTGTGACAACATGGGACAGGCTTTGTGCATTCTGGTTTGTTATTCTATGTCAAAAGAAGCGGTGTCAGATTGACGTTGACACCGTTGACATATCCAGATTTTAACAATTTTTCCACCATTTTAAGACTTATTCAAGGCGTATTATGTCTATACTTAGATGTTATTTAATATTAGGATTTAATATACGGACAGTCATTTTATTTTTCGGCGGTTGGTTAATGAAAAATGGTCAGTTATTTAATTCTAAAAGTGGGTAGATATATAAAGTAGGTCTTGAATAAAATAATTTCATCCACTTTCTACCCGTCAATAGCCGTATAAATTATAGGTCAAGTAATAGAAATACATCAGTTAAGTACCTTATAAAAAAAGTCACCTTGTCTTATATTACGGATATTAATTACAAATCACATTTTAAATTCAATTAGGTTAGGTATGTAATGCGTCCAATAAAATAGTAATTTAAATGTCAATCTAATAATGCTAATAATCGTGGAGCCAGATAATATAATAATTTAAGTCATCAGTGTCATCACTATACCATATTATACAATCTTATCTTATCTTACTAATATTATAAATAAATTAGAAAGTTTGGATGTTTAAATGTTTGGATGTTTGTTACTCAATCACGCTTCAACCACTGAACGGATCGAGATGAAACTTGGCACACATATAGGTTGGTTCATAGGATATAGGACTAGGTATCGAATTGTTGCTTTGGTGTGGTCAAGGTCACTGGGTGGTTAAGCGATTTCCCTGTACAGCGCAATAATAAGCTTTATATTTCGTTCCCGGTTCGGTTAGGACAAACTTATACTATTCATCTTGGTAAGATCGAATTCTGAAGTCCACGCAGACGAAGTCGCGGGCAGAAGCTAGTAACTTATAAAACTGCCAGAATAACAGACAATACAGAAAATAACCAAGTAATAAGTAATAAACTATTAAGGTAACCCCAAAATAATACTTAATTCTATGGTTAACCTACCACAACTTGCGCGCCGGTGACGCCGAACAGCATCGGCTCAAAGAACATCCAGAATATCTCGAAGGCGGTGGCCACGGGGTTGTCCTCCAGCTCCCACCCCTGCTCCGACCAGTTCTTGCACGCGAAGAAGCCGAACGCAATCACCGCCAGGGGCCCTGCAGCGCAAAATCATCAAATAAATAAATATCAGGCTACAATCTCAGAATATGACCTAGTCTCAAAATGTCAAGTCAAGAACGAGGATTTTATACTCAGTTTGAGTAAAAGGTCCTTGGCCAGGATATAATGGTGTTTTTTTGTTTATTGTACCTAATCAGTTAGTCGTTCAACTATGTAATTTTATTGAAGTAATGTTAACAAGAAAAAAATATATCAGCAAAACATTTTTTTATGTTACTCAAAACATTCAAGTTATGTCACAGAGACTGTCATACAAGAATACATAAAAATAATTTTAAATACGGCGGAGTTTCCTTTTTGGTTCCTCTGCAGCTCAATGTGGTGGTTTCCATTTAAAGAGTAGTAACTTAGTTCTACCTGTCACCTCGTCACACTGTTTTGGCCCAGTTTTAGGTAACTGCTTACTGCGATTGACGACACCGATACATTTTTATATTTTGTATACGAAATAGCACTGTGAGAGTGATATAGTGTTCGAGCTGGGTTTCTTCCTTTCCGTCAATAACGAATGGAAGCATTTACATATAACAAGGCATTGTTCGTGAGAAGGTAAGCACCGCACCGTGGAAAACAATCAATCGTAGCGATTCAATCCCGTAAACACTCTTAAACGTTCAGTGCGTACTACATGGGAGCACATCGCCGCGTCTGTTTGTAAATTCTAAAGAAGATTGGCATAAATCAAAATCACTGCTAAAATACTCTTTCCAATATTTCCGGGATCATACAAAATACTTCGCGGCACGACAAAGTGTCAGTCAATTCGTTGTTAGTGTTGTTACTAGAAACAACAATAACACGCGAAATTTTATAAACTCGGTGCGAAATTAACGTAAACTTTAGTTATTAAAATGTATGATCCGTTATTGTTTTTTTTATTATTATTAATATATGAAGTGTGATACTGACCAGCGCCCCCCCATCCGATCTCCTCAGAGCCCAGCACGGAGACCAGCCCACCCACCAGCAACAGCAGAACTCGTAGCGGCACGACGAAGGCGTCGTTCTTTTCCGGGACCACCTTCACTAGGTACCCGCAAACCGCACCGAGCAGTATACCGCAAATAATACTAAGAGGACCCTGAAAGTATTAAACCATTAATTTTCACATCCTGCCATTATTTCACTTTGCTTGGTTTTTCATGTAGTATAATAATAATACGCACCTGGATAATATTCATGGTCATGGAGGATGATGAGAACATTAAAGCAGAGACTATCCCGAACACGGCCACGCTGGCGGCGTCGTCCACTCCGGAGACCGCGAGCACCAAGGTCGGGATGCCCTTCGACACTCCGTAACCTTTGGAACGCAGGCGGAACAGACACGGCACAACTACGGCGGGAGATACAGCAGCTATTACGGCGCCTAGAAGGAAAGCTGCAAAAAGTAATGAATGTTTTATTTAATATAATAATCAAAAAAGCTCAATTTATTTTTCCACCATCTGGGAAAAACTGTTACTTTTTTCTGATTTTTGCCTATGCTGTCGTTAAAATTCATTCTAGTGCTAATCAGGGTTCTGCAATGTTGTAGCATGCAAAATTTGGTAAAACTTTTAGGTTCACAGATTTTTTCCAGAGAGGAAGATATGGAATCGTCTATGGGGAGCACAGAATAGAAAAAACAGTGGAAGTGGCATGAGCTTCGCTTAGTATCAGACCTGTTGTCGCCAATACTCAAACTATCATAAAAACAACACGCCACCATGGAAAATGTTTTTGGTGCGGCTATCGTTTTTACACTCGAAAATAGCATGCTTCTGAATTTATTTCCTATTTTATAAATATCGAAATATAGAAATAAGCGATCGCGGCAAAGGTATGGTAGGTTATGCGGAACTCCGCATAACTATGCCACACGTTACACGCCCACTTGTGACACTTCTACTGTTTTTTCTGTTCTGTGATGTGGGAGCTAGCGTTAAAAATTGCTACTTTTTCTAATTTGCCTCGCATATTTACGTTTTAGTGCATTTTAGCGCAAACTGTAGTTGGCAATATTGTAAATCACAAAATTTTCTATAACTTTTGTATTGTTTTGTTTTCCACAACCTCCAGGAAAGAAGATGTGGAATCATCTATGGAGAGCTACCGTCGAAAGTTGCTTCCTTTTCCAGTTTTCTTCCCATATTACCTTTAAGAGCATTTTAGCGCAAATCGTAGTTTTGCCATCTTTTAGAAGTCAAAATTATCAACAAATTGATAGTTTCTACCATAAGTACCTAGTAATAGTAATATGGAATGGTCAAGCGTGGCTAAGCTGGTATACCTTGTAAAATTTGTAACTTTCAAACCCTCGCATCTTATAAAATGGAGTTCAAATTCAAACATTGGCGAGATTGGTAGCACAACTTGGTGCATTTCAATCCGTTCCTCGAGCACATGGTAGTCAGGAATTGCGCCGTTAGGAAAATTAGGCAATTAACTAATGTTAAGACAGCTCGCTTAGTTTATTATAGTTATTTCCATTATATCATGTCGTACGGTACCTAACTGAAATACAAACTATGTTTGTGTTACAAAAAAGGGTCATTCGTACTTTTTATAACTTAAATTCCCGTGACTCCTTAAGAGAACTTTTCAAAGAAATTAATATTTTAACTGTAGCGTCTCAATTTATTTAGGAGAATATTATTTATGTTATTAAAAATTTAGATTCTTTCACCAAAAATTCTGATAAACATAATTTAAATACTAGAAATAAAAATAAAATTGCTAATCGAAAATTCCGCGACCGTAAAGTATATAAATCATTTGTTAGTCAATTCATTTCTATAATAAATTACCTGACGTAGTTTTAAAGTTATCCTTTCCAGCACTAAAAATTACTTTAAAAAGTCGTTAATGTCTAAAGCGTACTATAGCTCGAAGACTATCTAACGTCTGTTAAATGAAGAAAATGCTTGCCGAAAACCCTAAACTTAGTCATTAATATTAGCAGGTCCTTACCTATGAAATTGGCGTTTTATATGGAGATTTTTATGAAAACGGTGGTTTTGATACATTTAATTTTGCGGATTATTTAGTAACGTCAAATGCTAACCAAAAAAAAATCTGTCAGGAATATTGGACACCTCTAAGCTATATTATACATATCTTAATTACTTACTTAAAAATAGTTAGCTTCATAAAACTCTGCGTAATTGAAGCACTTGAACTCACAGCACATGAAAAGAGTTGAGTTCACACTTTAATTTTAAACACTAAGTAAGAAATTGAACCATATTATTTGTATTTGAAACCTTTGTAACATACTGTATTAATGAAATTTTAAAAATATTTTGAAATTTAAAATTGAAATGAATAAATTCCGTACGAAATAAAACACGTAAAAATAACGCCAATTTCATAGGTAAGGATCCCAATATTTTGTGCTTGTGTGTTGTATCTTGTCTAGGGGACACCGTTGATGTAGGAAAACATGTTGAAACTTTTATTTGGTCGTCTTGCTTTTTTCTTTTTCCTTTTTCTCCCTCTATCTCTCTCCTAATATTTTTGACATGTTTTCCTGATGAATTACGCATGATATTTGATATTATATTTAATTTAATATTTATAGCTTTATATAATACTAGACTAAATAGTTAGTATTATTGTAGTGTAAAATATGGTTAAAAAATGACTGACTGCTGAGTTTCTTGCGGCGTTTCTTCTCAGCAGTGGTCTCCTCTTAAGAAGCGCTGGTAGACTCTTGACGTGTAAAAGTGCCCGTGCGGCCTACTTACTGAATAAATGTCTTTTTTATCTTTTAATGGGAATATATTGGTTTTGATGAAGTCTCCACCCATATGAGAGGTTCCATCACCACCGGTTGGGCATGATTAGCATTTTACGTTCACCTAAAAGATTTTTAAATGAATATTCAGTACCGTAAAAGTATTTCATTTTATACTAGCACTCCATAGACGATTCCATATCTTCTTTCTTTCGGTTGTCGAGGTCGCAAATTTTGCATTCTACAATATAGCAGAACCATGATTATCCCAGAATGATATTTAACGACAGTAAAAGCATAAAACCGAAAAAACATAGTTTGACAGTTTTTCCAAGATGGCGGAGAAAAATATAGAGTTGGCGGGAAAAAAAATTGGGCTACCCTGACTGACTGTGGACATGAATCCTTTACAACATATCAAAAAACCATAACAATTGGACCTTTTTTAGGGTACCGAAACAACTAATTTTTTTGTATGGGATGCACCTTTTCCGGTATAGCGTACTTCCGGTTCAAATTTCGGAATGGCTACAGGCAGATCCGTATTCTGTAGGGTCAAAAGCCTCTGATAACGTCGTCACCAAACGTTGTACATTATTTCCCGCGTGCATTCAAAAATTATCCTACTCTATTGTTCTTTGTTCGGAGTTTTTATAGCACGGTAAGACGAAAGAGAGCTATAGTTTCTTTCAAATTTACAATATGAGTATCGATAATTAATGTAACTTATGAAAACGGACTATAATAATTTAGTTTTTTCGTCTCTAGTTGTTTGTCTGTCTGTTTTTAACGATATTACGGCTAAACCATTTAACCGATTTAGATAAATTTCGGTATGGAGATAGCTAGCTGGAGTCCCGGGGAAGGATATACTTAAGGTACTTTTTATCCCATAAAATTGGACAGTTTCCGTTGGAATAGCTATAAACGGTTTCTGCGCTGACGGAATTGCGGGCAACTGCTAGTATTTTTTTATAAAGTACGGTTTAAGTTTTATTACTTAAGTTTTTGTGTTAGACATCAGTGAAAGTTTTAAAGAGACTTGATGATGGTAGGGGAGGGGGGGCATAGTGGGGTAGCGGGGCATACTGTATGTGTATAGTAACTTTAGGTGCTGATTTGCTTTTTATTTTTCCTTATTTAGACCAAAGGCATTGTTTTTACCAACTTACCCCAAGACCATGGTAAATCCAGAAAATAGTGCGACATAACGGCACAGAGCACGCACTCGAAGGTCCACGGTATCAAGGCTAGTTTGATAACAGTTAGAAACAATTTCTTCATCGCGTTAGGGTCCAAATCCAAGCCGGCGCGTGTTAAAATTATCGTTAAAGCTATTTTCCTGGAATAGAAGAATACATTTTACATTTCCTGCTGCTTAAAATAGCAATCACTAGCGGAATTATTTCCTCTACATTATCTATACAAATATAACCGATTTGTGTTATAATGCACTTTGACACAAGTAAAAACTGTGACCTAAAGGGGGATTAGTAAACATTGTATTTGCCATCAACTTAATTTTAATTATGAATGTTTACGTTTTCTGTACAAAATTAAATGCATTTAATTACGTAATATGGATGCTAAATGTTTAATGTAAACATTCCTTCTCATTTTCCATATACCTAACAGGATGATCGAGCTTACTCATTTTCAACTGCATACATGGTTGTGTAGTTTCAAGTATTCCAATATGGGTAGTTAAGTATAAACCCTACATCGTATACAGTAGAGGGGTTGAAAACAATATATTCAAATACCTACTCTTTTCCTTCTAAAAAACCTTCTTTCAACATTGCATTTACTTTTAAATATGATTGTATACTTACCTAAATATAAAATGAAAATAATGTTGGAGAAGTCTATAGTAGGTATATATATGTATGTAGATTTTACAAGGGTGTCCCAGAAGTAGAGAGACAAAATAAAATGGAAATATTGAACATAACCAATGCAAAAAAACATTTGTTCATAGTCATACTAAATGCTTTACCTACAGGGTGTTACAAAAGCCTCGGTCGTTTACAGAGTCACGAGAGGCAGGATGCAACAGAAAAAAATGTTAAAAATATTTTAGTTTTGTACGCTTTTAAGCGTTTACAAGAATGTTTTTACTCCACACACAAACATTTTAGTTGAGCAGTCAAACAAGAACCCTCATAGTTGCACCGTGTAACGTTTTTATACACATATGCATTTTTATACCACGCACGAATTGAAAATATTAAAATTGTTATTGTTTCGTTTACCTTCCCAGTCTTCTCACATATGGAAGGTAAACGAAACAGTGACGAATAGAGGGTGACGTTATACCTACTGAAAATAAACTAAAATAACACCAAATTACTTTAATTAGAGAAAGTATTTTTTTGTAGTTGTAGTCACGGCGACGGAACCGTGCACTATTTTTGTTTTCAGTGGTCGAAACTTTAGGTATATCATCCAGTAATGTTTTTGTTAACATTTGATTGTTATCCTCTGATTGTTAAGAATTGAAAAAATCTTTTTACTTCATTTTAAGAAAACAAGCAACAACAACGACAAAGCTCATGTTTTTGTACGTAAAATAGATTAATCAGTTTTTTTTAATTTACCTACCAATCTTATTAGTCTGATATTTTAGGAACTTATCACCACTAATTTCACAAAACGTAGTGCGGACGCGGGAATGTGACACAACACTCCGTCGCTTCCAATGCGCCGATCGCCACCAAAGGCAGCGCAAAATCTTACTAATGTAGCTTCGACTCCGTTCAGAGTTACAGCGACATTGCATCACCGACCTCAACCGAAAGTTAGATCGGGCATTAAAAATTGCACGTTGTCATTCTTTGAAGTCTGAAGTAGTTCATCACTCAGGATTATATCCGTTCAGAACTGCAAGAACTGCATTTATTACTCCAGTGCATCATCAGATCACTAGGGTAGGCATTGTTATTCATCATTCATATAAAGGTTGCGGATTTAACCAACTGGAAACTCTCCTTTTTAAAATTATTACCAAATTTAACCTGGAAATATTACCTACCTCCTTTTTCTGCGTGAATATTGTTTTATTTTATTTTAAGAGTTGTTTAATTTAACCAAAGATACTACCTAGGTACTGTACCGACTACTTCAAGTTAAAGACTCGGCATTTCTCGGTTATAATTACTTCTTAACTACATGTATTTAGGGTTCCGTACCTCAAAAGGAAAAAACGGATCCCTTTTAGGCTCACTTTGTTGTCCGTCTATCCGTCTGTCCGTCTGTCTGTCTGTCTGTCTGTCAAGACCCTTTATCTCGGGAACACGTGGAGGTATCGAGTTAAAATTTAAACCATATACTCAAGTTCAAGTCTACAGCCCCTTGAAGCTGTGATAAAATCAAACTTCTAAGTTAACGAAAAAAAATATGCGGCCGGTTATGCCGCTAAAAACGTATATTTTGACACTCTCAAGCGAATCAAGATTTATCGGGTATTTTCTGTTGACCTAGAACTATGAAATTTGGCAAGTATTACCGTCTCATACTACAAATATAGGGAACAATCTGAAAACCCAACATTTTTATTTAAATCACAAAAAAATCGGGTTCTTTATGCAAGGAACGGCGGCGGTGCAAATTTTGAATTGAGTTAACCGTGTCATCTGCGGAACCCTCGGTGGGCGACTCAGACTCGCCTTGTCCGGTTTTTTTGGTATTGGAGGTCGCCAAAACCATGCGGACGCTCCAGAAGGTACGCGACTAAAAATGCATTTTTAAACGCACGAGGTTAGAAAATAATGTACGTTTCGCAAGTGCAGCCAAGAAAATTATTTAATGCATTTAAGACTAAATTCTGAAAAGATAATAAAGTGGATTTTGTTTTTATTGATACCTACACTGCTTGTCGGGTGCGTCACGGAAAATGAAAATAAATATTTTCAATGTTTTACAGTTGCCTTTTTCCTGCATGAAGCCATGAAAAGGTGTTCGTAAGTACCAAAATTGTAAAAAAGGACGCCTATGGTAAGCTTTCGGCGTCGGTCTGGGTCTCTGTTCTAAAGGGATCAACCATATTGCCTTTGACGCGTTATGGTAGGTACACCGTTTTTAAATCGGCCGCCATTACTTTGAATACTTTAACTGCCGCACTCAGAGACGTCAATTAAATTTAATGCTTGATTAAAGTAGCTGCTGTCACTTTCTTTGCTATAGCAATAGAATAATACAACACGTCACAAACAAGCGTTAAATTTAATTGACGTCTCTGAGTGCGGCAGAAAAAGAACTATCATAAGTTGTTAAGTTGACAATAGAGGCCCTGTCGAAATGTCGCGGCCGTTTTTCTCAGCAACTACAAACGCTATCAACTTGAAAATCAACGTAGGTAGGTATTTGTATAAGTTGCTTGTTAGACGTAAAATATCTGTCAATCTTTTTATACCTATAGGAAATGGGGTCTCGAATGGGGTAGAAAAATGAACCGTATACCTACTTTAATTAATTTTTCGTAACATAATGATTTCTTTTAGTTGATGAGTTTTTTTTCCTATATTATAGCTTTATTTTCTATGCTCGGCCCAATGTATAGGCCAACTGAAAGGAGCCTTTTAAAGTACAGTCACCCAATAAAAATTGTTGAGCATATTAAGAATCTTGTCATTGTAACCGCCATTGTTATTGTCATACTTGTCATTTGATGTTTAGTTTACTGTTTAATGTTAATTTGATGTCTTGTTGGGGTACTGTACATAAAAAAATTAAAAGTCGACAAACAGTTAATGTGTGTATGGACATTCTGCCTATTGATTACTCGAGAAAATAAAAGTTGCATGGTCAAATCATACTTAACGTTTAGAGTAACGCGTTTTCTTTGGTAGATACTAACTAAAGGAAACATCTGCAAATCATTGACTGCCAAACGAAATCGGCGAAATGAAACTCGGTAACTCGATGGACACAATATTGGACACCCATAAACTATCATAAAGTTGTAGTTATAACAAAAATACCCATGTGGCTGTACCACAATAAGTATTATCCGATTCCAAACATACATTGATAAACCTAGGAAATGCATTGTGTTCAAAGATTACTTATGTAATAACGTATAATAAGCCTGTAAGGTATTTGAAAATGTGGACTTCACTGCCTAAAAAACATTTCTTTTCGATTCCATGTGAGAGAATAGAAAACGTTCATAAGAAAATACATGTATATATTGAAGATGTCGTTAACTTTAAAAAGTGTTGAACGAACCTTATGTAAGAGCAGACTTTAAGGTAGGTTTCGTCAAAGTGTACGAAACCAATGTTTTTCATGAGGATCCCCACGATGAGCATGCCGATGAGCGCCGGTAGCGTGGTGATCTTGACCATGAGCCAGCCTCCGAAGTGCGCGGCGATGGTGAGCGCGGCCAGCGTGAACAGCTGCCCGCCCGGCGCCGCCGTTTCGCCCATCACGATCCACACGCCCACCCACACCAGAATACCTGACACAAACCAATTCACATGGCCACTATTGCTAAAAATACTAGCCAACACTAAGAAACTTAATTTCAGTATCTAACTTTCAATTTTTTCACAGCTTTTTACTATTGCGAATAGCGTATAAACGTGTCTGCAAATTTGGTTTCTACATGAGCAACCTTTATAGTAATTTATTACTTTTACAAACATTAATAAGTTGGCAACTATTACATATTCAAACTTCTAAATAGAATTTAGGAATTAACAATTCACATAAAGAATCAAGGCCTGCTGCAAACTTTCTATTTCAAAATGAATCGATATTGCAATGCTTGTTTAAATAGAATGGTAAATAGGTATTTCTTACCAATGATGAATACTGATAAGGTTTGTGCAAAATGCCGGTAGGACGGACATAATGGGTACGGGCATATTTTTTGCCAGTGCGGAGGTTCCCACGAGGGAATGCCGGGTTCTACTTGATGACACTTTTGACAACAAGCGTACCACCACGACCTAGAAACAAACATTAAGTACTGCTTAGTAAAAAATATGTATTATGGTCATTTATGACGCTGTTGTAAGTTTATCTAGTACCGAGCTTACCTCTCTACGTGTTCGCTTTGATGAGACAAGGCTTTTTTCGAGTAAATCGAGGATGTGGTTGAGTATTTTTTATATCTCCCTTCGATGTGCACTGGTCGATCTGAGGAGCAAACACAAGCGTTACGCGAGACCGGACTGAATGGAGTGGTGGCAATCAATACAGGTTAATACGGCATTGTCATCGTCGTGTCATCTGTCCTCCAAAGACATCTGCCCGTTCCTACACCCCGAGCTGTCATTAACTTTACTTACCGGCCTCAATACGTTATTCAAAACCAGTTGATTATTAAACAACCAATTAAAAATTTCTTGAAAGTTTGACTAACCGTAATGGAACTTTCTGCTCACTTGGTATCGGTTTAGTAATGGTCATTATTATGTAATCACATGTATGCTAATCCTTGGTGGTATATATTTGACGCGTTTTCGGTTAAAACATTGTCAGTGAAAACTTAAAATGGTAATTAACAAAACTTGATAAGTATTTAAAGCAAACGAACCAAATAAAAATTAAGTTAATCCGGAACAGGCTTTAGTTGCTAAAATGGCCTTTCACTACAAGTAGGTAGGTATATCCGCAACAGGCTTCGTCAAAGTATTTAAGAGGCGTTTATAATAGTGAGTGAGTGAGTTTAGTATAGAGTAAATGGAAACTTGCCCCACGACGTGTCCATTTCCGCCGCCATGGCGTTGTGCAGGTTGCTCTTGCGCCGCGAGGGGCCCTCGGCCTGCGCCGACACTCGGCCATTCCTGGACAACAACACACAATAAATTATCCTACTAATATTATTTCCGAAAAAAAATTATCACGATTTGGATAAATGGCCAGGATACGATACTATTCATACCGGAAAATTTATAGTTGCTGAGGGCAATTCCCAAATTACCTTAATTTCCCTCCAGGCAAATAAAGTCGTAGGTAAAAGCCGATTAATTACAAATGTTATTTTAATAATAAACTATTTAATAGATGCACAACATATGCGTATAATTAAAACATTAAGGGTTTTTGAGATACGAGTAGCATTAATTATTTAAAGAAACCTTGAAAGTTTTGCGAACCAGGTAGTATTTAAGAACCTAATAAGATTATTCAGCTACTAGGTAACTCGAGGCTTATAGGTATTCACGTAAACAATTATTATCTAATTAGCTATAATGATCGCTACTAAGCGTTTTAAATATGAATGTGGAGGGCTGTATTGGAAGGGGGAGATCTGAGAAGAGATGGATGGAATGTGTGAAGAGCATTATGAAAAACAAGGGGGTGAATACTGAGATGACGGCTGATAGGGATGTTTGGAAGAAACAGAAAAGTAAAGAAAAAGAAGGTGCTGAACCAATCACGAATGATTTTTATAACGGCTAGATAATAATAATAAATAAATAAATATTAACGAATATACGACATTGTTAACGAATTTGTTGACATTAAACTGTAGTTCTAGGGTTCTCTAAATTGATGTTGTGTTTGTATTACTTGACTTAGTATTAGTAAAGTTTTCTGGGTTTCTGTTATTTGTTAAATTTAATTATGTAAGTATGTTATGACTGCTACTTTTATTTTGTTTTAATTATTGTACTTATTTTGACGAAAATAGATCAATGCATGTAAATTTTAATGTAATTTATAATGTAATTGTTTTGTGCAATTAATAAAACTAAACTAAACTAAACTATCAAGGGACGATCTCACACAAATTCACTTAGTCCCAAACTAAGCTCTAGGCTTGTACCATGGGTACTAGACAACGATATACAGGGTGTCCCAGAAACCGACGTCAACCCATTTAGGGCTGATAGAGCAGCTAAAAAGGTATCGATTTAACCCCTATGTATATTCAGCGATTTTTGCTAGTTTCGGAGATATTCATCATTTAAATCTGAATTTTTGTAATTTTCCATTATGTCCATGTTACGAAAAATCATTAATTTCATGTTTTATTTCATTAGTTTTTCAGTGGTATCTTACATAATTAGAATCATTACAAATCAGCGAAGTTTTTAAACCTAGTTGCCCGTTTTTTTGTGTAGTATTTTTTTTTAGTAATCACGTAAAGTTGTTTTTTCCATACAAAGTTAAAAGCAAACATTGGGGACACCTAGTATGGAGAAACAAACTTTATGTGATTACTTAAAAAATATACCATACCATTGTGTTTTAAAACATTTAAAAGCACTTAACTTTAAATTATAAACGGAAAAAAAAATCGTTTTTAAAATTCGATAGTTTGATAGAATTTAGTCTTTGTTGGATCTACACTTAATAATAACTTCGCTGCTGTAATCAATAATCTCAATTGTGATATCATTTTAGAATTTCTATTAAACAGGCCATTTTTTAAGAAAGCAGCCATGCAGGTATGATAAAAATAATTTACACCGTGCGATGTCAAACTTGCCGGAAGAAAAACTCAGATTTCTAAACTTTAAATCTGACTTGAAAAATTAAAAGCAAATTTAATCAGCTTTCTTTTACAGCAAACAAAACTGAAGAATTCTAATAACTGTGGTCATGACATCGAAAATGGTGAAGTAGGGTAACGCATTTCCGAAATTTTGAAATGTTTAGATACCTATTTCGTTTTCCTTGCGACTTTTACAAAACATGAATTATCATATTTTCGACACTCTTGAGCTGAGCTATTCAGCCCTGTAAGGTTGTCCACTATATCCCGGACATCCTATATAACCCAAAAGTATCTTTGCCCATTTCTATTGACTCCGACTGTAGAATTTAATGCGTTAAAATAAAACATAGGTACTAAAATATAATTAAGGGGTAAAATGAAATAATGTGAATTAATTGCAAATTTAACAAATTAATTTCTTCTGGATATTTACCATAAAATTAAAATATAATAAAACTTTATTTGTATTTTGTGTTTGTAAAAAAATCGAGGAATATTTCTCGAGATTGTTTTCGAATAATATTCCATAAGCAAATTATACTGATATAGAGATAATAATGTAATGTAATGTAGGTAGGTGCTCTTAAATAATTTGACTTTGCCCACATTACATACGTTATCTTTAATTAATTAAGTAAGCGATATAGTGCTCTTGGTAAGGCATAGGCACGATAGGCTACGACAAATTTAACGTAAATCATGAAATAATACTGTATAGTTATTGCATGTTTAAAGTGTAATTAGAACAAGGTATCAATTATTACGGTTAATTTTGGTCAAATGGTATCTATTTATTCTATTATATTCTGCGACTGTTATTTTCACATCTAATAAATTATTCTATAATACTAGGATCCAATAGGTTGTATGGTTATATTGCATTTCTTAAATATTTTTAAAACCTTATGTTGATCGTAAGTCATCATCATCATCATCATCTATCATCATCGAAGACGCGATAGTCTAGTCAGTACCCTACGAAGCTAGCGGTCCCGGGTTAAATTACAGGTATGGGAAAATATTTGTGTGATGAGCACGAGTATTTGTTTCTGAGTCTTGGATGTTTTTTATGTATTTAAGTATTTATTTCTCTATATAAGTATATACAGGGTGTCCCAGAAACCGACGTCAACCTGTCTAGGCCTGATATAACAGCTTAAAAGCTATCGATTTAACCCCTAAGTATATATTCAGCGATTTTTGCTAGTTTCGGAGATATTGATCATTTAAATCTGAATTTTTGTAATTTTCCATTATGTCCATGTCACGAAAAATCATTAATTTCATGTTTTATTTCATTAGTTTTTCAGTGTTATCTTACATAATTAGAATCATTACGAATCAGCGAAGTTTTTAAACATATTTGCCCGTTTTTTTTTTTGGTATATTTTTTAAGTAATCACATAAAGTTTGTTTCTCCATACTAGGTGTCCCCAATGTTTGCTTTTAACTTTGTATGGAAAAAACAACTTTATGTGATTACTAAAAAAAAATACTACACAAAAAAACGGGCAACTAGGTTTAAAAACTTCGCTGATTTGTAATGATTCTAATTATGTAAGATACCACTGAAAAACTAATGAAATAAAACATGAAATTAATGATTTTTCGTGACATGGACATAATGGAAAATTACAAAAATTCAGATTTAAATGATGAATATCTCCGAAACTAGCAAAAATCGCTGAATATACATAGGGGTTAAATCGATACCTTTTTAGCTGCTCCACTGCTAACCCAAAAGTATCTTTGCCCATTTCTATTGACTCCGACTGTAGAATTTAATGCGTTAAAACATAGGTACTAAAATATAATTAAGGGGTAAAATGAAATAATGTGAATTAATTGCAAATTTAACCAATTAATTTCTTCTGGATACCATATCCCGGACACACTGTAAAGTATAGTTATTATTGCTGGTAAGATAATTCTAGTTAAAAATCTTAAAAAAAGATTTTAGACGGACGGATCGGATCATTTTGTTTGCTGCAAGTAGCCTTTAAAATTTAGGTTTAACAAATTTCAAAGATAAAAACACAAATTAAAAAGTTCTTAACAAAATTTCGTAAAAAGCAGTTTTGCCAATTGGTTGTAAATGTGTTTATTTTAGTAATTACTTGTTTTTTTTAATAGGATATTTGGTGGAATAGACTATGCCATCAGACTGATTTTTATCATGCGAATTGATTTTCGTATTTAATTTATTCGATATTAAGAAATAAAATGAGAATGGTCCTTACAAATACGACAAAGATGTTGTAGAATTTGGGTTACTGTTTGATTTCGCGTTTACATTAAACAATTAACTATTTTATATAAAAGAGAGAAAACCAAGCCTGTGAATTAAGTACCTAATTGGAAGCTGCTCAGAAGAGTTGATAATTTCAATTATTTAATTACTAATTAACAGCTGTGGCTGTAGACCTGATAAAAAAAGCGGAATTTCTTACGAAACATCTGTAGTGTGTGCCGGTTGCAAATGAAACGGAAGAAAATGTAACCCTCTTTCTAGCTATTGAATTTAGACTTCTGGCTTTAGGGGTAGCAGTTGCCGAAAAACACATGATATTTTCAATGTGTCTACTTTGATGTGACGTCGCAATGATCGTTTCATCGAAAAAGTTTAGAAAAATTATAATACCTACGTTGAAAGAATCACTAAAATCGTTCCAAGAATTTAGAATTAGAATTCAGAGAATTGTTGCGTAAATTAAAAGCCATTAGATTGTTATCTGTTAATAGTAACAAAAGAAAACAAATAAAGAAATAAAGTTTTTTTCAAGTTACATTTAAGTTAAGTATTTTTTTTACCGTATTAGGATTATCCGCTTAGGAGAAGTAGGCTTTCAAAGAGAGGTCTCGGTTGCAGTTTCAGGTTTCTAATTGCCCTTTAATAACAAATCCTCTCACGGTCGTTTTACGCTATGGAGACCATATTGAACAATTAGAACAATAAAAACGTTGCTTATGTGACCTCGGGTGACTCACATGCCAATTTTTGCAGCAAAAGGGCGGCATTTCCTGCAAATCAGCGTCGGTCCAACAAAACTGTATTGTATTACTTAATAATAGCCGCCTGGAACAATAGATTGACACGTTGGCCAGAATGAGTTCGAGCCAGCGCCATATTACAATATGGAAGTTGCCCCATACGATTATACTTGATTCCATGTGCTTGCTTTTGTGGTAATGACAATATTTTGCCTAAAACACTCCGCAGATAAAGTAAACTAATAAACTTTAAGCTGTTTCGGTTTAATGCGGTCCTAAATATCTGACAAATATGTGTAGGGTCATATTAACATAAGTACTTTCACGACCCCGATTGTCATTACTTTGGAGTACATAAAATGAGCTGAACGAAAGAGTCGTTTGCGCCGCTTGATTGAGGTGTCGTACTCATGCGTTATCGAGCTGTTATCGACTACCTAGTAGCGTGTTGCGAGTAGCGGCCGCGGCGATGGCGGAATGCTCGGGCGACGGCGGGCGCGGGCGCGGGCGATCGCGCCTCCGCGACATGTCATGTGCTTGCTTGTGGATTGTTGATCCTATGTGGGTCACATTAACTACCGTATACTTAACACCACCGTCGTACTACATACGTCTTTATTACCATATTGTTATGGCTTAGATTATCACGCCATTACAAATCGTAAATGTCATGGCTGAGCTGAGGATTAATAGACAGTACGAGTATGGTTTCGTATAGCGGTAACAGGAAAATACATACCTAGTGCACGAGTCCAAGCTATACGTATGCCGTGACAGCGGGATATTTTGAGAATTGAGATCATTAATTTGATAAAGCCGGCGGTACGTGCGAATGTTATATTTCACATCGGAACGCATGTAGTGGGTACATAGAACAGAGCCGCTACATCAACATTTGTGCGCTTGATAGATTAGTACTTAGATACAAACGCGAACCTTTTCGGAATCATAAAACGGATAGAATATAGGTACTTATTATTATATTTCGTGGAGTGATTCATTGAGGAAAGTTACGGCTTTATATAGAAGTTCGGCATACGCGCAAGCGTCTCTAATATAAATGAAATAAAACATGTGCGTCACCACTCACCACTGCCCGTAGGAAATTAATTAGGCACAGATAAATATACGAGTATGTCACGTTTTGTTGGGGAAGGTTTCGGGCGCTTGCGCCCAACTGACGCTTGATTACTTGCATGTTGTCTGGTTAAGATTACACACCGATTGCAAACTTGCCGCACCTGATCGGCAACTCGAATTTCATCAGCATTTGAAAAATACTAGCAATATACATACCTACTGTTATGTAATTATGTTTGCGATAAATGGTAAAAATAAAACCAATGCCTACGATGTGTAGTTGACTTTGACCTGTACCCACCAGACGGTAGAAAAATCCATGTTGGTAACATTGGACTATTTATTTATAGCTGTCTAGTTACAGTAGGTTATTTATATGTTTACGTATTTTGTTTTAGAGGTTATGGTTTGACCCTAGGGTATCTATGACTGAGTTCGAAATAAAAACGTATTTCATATTACTATTATTATTTTAAGCAAGTGGGCTTATGTTTAAGTACTTGTTTTTCATTTAATTTTGTACACTAAATAAATTGAAAAGAAAATATGACTAGAAAATTATAACTGCAAAGTTGTAACAAGCAAAAACATACATTTTCATTAAAGTTACACTGAAGTACAACACAAAGTCGGTCTAGTTATTATTTTATTAATGTATTTAACATTGTGTGTATTAAAAAAACCAAGAGGTTATTTGTGTGCACAGCCCTGGCCCTAACCGGTAGCTTGAGCCTTGTCTTGCTGCCGCGGGACTAGTAGATGATGTTATACATAAAAACCTCTTTACATAGATGACAAAAACAAATAAGCTAAGATGGTACATAATAGAATAACCAGAAAATACTACAATGCCAGGTTAAATTAAAATAAAATTTAAAGTTCATTTGCTGAATTTATAAATAAATCAGATGGTTTAAACTTAACGACTTAAATTAAATAAAACTCACCAATGCCGGTTGAGTGCATCTGTCTCGAGTGATGAATCCGACGGGAGGTAGCTGTCGTAGTGACAATTACTGAGGCTGCTGTGAGACATCCTACATGGCACTCAGCGAGTGATCGGCACTAGATCTAAGAAGTCGGCGAGCGCGTGTGGCGCGGAGGCACGCCGCGGAGCCCAGCACGCTCCACACCCATGGCGCGGCGAATGTGCATCTTATAAGCGAAGGTTCGGCTGCGGCCGAGGCCCGAGCCGCCCGCCGCGCCTCACCCCGGGCACGTGACTGCCTCGCAGAGCTGAATTTCACCGGCCGGCGGACCGGTCATTGGCCGATGTACAAAAAAAACTCGCAAGAAAAAGTTTGAGCCCTGTGCCATAGAAATGCGTGTTAAACCATAGCCCGAGGCGACCACGGCGGTTCGGCCGATACCGAGCTGGCGACTGATTGAATTGATCCGCGGCAGCCATTCGCGCGGCGGAAGCCGGCAACATGTTGACATGGCCGATCCAAACATCTCGTATAACAGAGCGGAGGCAGCGCCCGCGCCGCTTCACTCGTCGCTCCCGCGCCCGTCCACCGACCGACGCTTCGCAATAACTAGCAGCGTTGCGCTTGAGGCCTCACTCGGGCCCATGGATCGCATCCTCATTATTATAATTTTCGAGTTTCAGTAAGATACTATATTTAAAATTTAATGTTAATCGACACCTCAAGTCCAAATGCGCTTGTCCATTCAATGAAATTCGGAACAAAGCCCGTCTAGCTATATGTCTCGTCCGTGCTTCCATTGGCTACTAGGGAAAATGGCTACCCATCTATGTACTGCAGTACCAACTTGGTAGCACAAATGGTTATAAATGAAATCAATATTCACAAAAGTACGATTCTGAGTTCAATTCAAGAATAAAAACCAAAAAAAAAAAAGTACATTATGACATGCATGATTAATTACGATACGATGTTTAAGAGAACAAACAAGCTTTTAAAATGTATAAACACCATTATAGTTAATAGAAGAATAATGAAATGACACCATTATGACTCATAAACTTGTAGTTAATTTGCTTTCGTAGTTAGCTTTAGCACCCGTATCGATAAGTTAACTGATCAAGCGAGAATAGCGAGATGAAAATAATTGGTAAGTGGTTAACCAGTAGAGAATGCCTTACATTGCAACGAATTTTTTTTCAGGTGCGTGTTTTTTTTCCTGAAACTATAATCTTTTTTAGGGTTCCGTAGTCAAACTAGGAAACCTTATAGTTTTGCCATGTCCGTCTGTCCGTCCGCCCGTCCGCAGCCTAGCTCAGAGACGCTTAAATAGTACTAGAAAGCTGTAATTTGGCATGGATATACCTACATATTAGTCACGCCAACAAAGTGGTATAATAAAACCATGAAAAATTTTTTTTTTACTTTGCCTCCCCTACACGTAACGTGGGGAAGTATTTTTTTTCTCGTCTACCACATAGTGTGGGGTGTCGTTAGATCTTTCAAAAATATTGCGGGTTTGTGAAAACAGTTTTTCGATTAAGGGATCCGTTTATGAAATATTAAGCTTTAAAGGTTTAAAGCGCTAATTTTTGTTAGAGTTAAGTGTGTGTCCCCCCGTTACAGCTAAAACTACAAATACTAAAAATCTGAAAAATATCTTAAATGAAAGCACATATAATGAATTTAATAGGAAAACTATCACGACTAAGTAGACTTCATTGGTTCTTGAGTTACAAACGGTTTAAATGTTTATACCTACCGAATACTTATTTGCGGTGTTGGTAAACTGACCGCGACCTATGTCGATGTATGGGGATAACAGTTTTCCAACGGCAAAGTTAAGTTTGTCGCGAGGTCTAATTTGTTTGGAGTAACGGCTTCGGAACCCTACACTGAGCATGGTCCGACATGCTCTTGCATGGCTCTTGCCCGGTTTTTTAATGTAGAAATATACAAACGCATAAATACAGCAATAAAACCTGTTGTAAATTCCTCTTCGCAAGGTTTTTTTTGATTTAGTGGTTTTGGAAAACTGCACCAAGGACTGCGGTTGGGTAGGGAGGAGGCTAAGCTAGTAATTATCATCATCATCATGACGGTCGAAAACCGCCCTCTGATGAACATAGACCTCTCTCCAAGGTCGAACCACCAGTCCCGCGCTAATCATTACCATACCCAGAACAAATGACTACTTGATTGGTAACCAAGAACCATTTAAGAAAACAAAAATATTGTTACCTAAACTCTCTGTTTGGTTTTGGTTTTGTTAAGAATTGTAAAAAACAATAAAAATATGAAGTTTGCGTTAGTAACCGCTGCTTTCCTCCCCTACAATAATTGCCATAGGTCAAAAAATAGCAGCCACGGTTAAATTATCTCATTTACTAACAAAATAAGTATATTAACTGACTAACAGCGTCTGATCTTTTTCACAAGCTTTTATTTATCCTTTTCTTTTAACAACTAATTTATTTGGTTAAGGATGGGTCTAGTTAATTACATCTTTTAACTCTTGTCATCTTTTTATATTAGCCTCTAAGTTAAATCAAATTACCTTACAAAATTATCTTTATTTAAAAAAAGCCCTGTGGCCCAGGTCGGTTTTGTTTTACTCGCCGTTTTAGGGGATCTATCTGCTCAGCCTGGGATTTATAACACCATTGTCTAAGCATACAGCGTTAAAGATTTAAGTGTTCGTAAAGCTAAATTTAAAATTAAACAATGGCTTAGTAATTAAGAATACAATGACACGGTCCATTCCTCGTAATGCTTACACACACATTAGTTACATTTTGATAAAATTAATATCGAAACTGTTTTGTTTTATTCGCAAGAATTCTTCAGTTTATAGTGTGCACTTTAGATAATTTTATGACATTTTAATAAAATAAAAAAAATGCCATTACAGTACAGTATTTTAGTGCGAAGTGCGAAGCTTAGTGCGAAGTTGCAGAACAGTGGATAAATTGAATATGTTATTTCTTGAACAAATGATTAGGATTTGTATTTATTTTTATATTATCTTGTTGTTGATGTTGCTGGAGTGCACTGGTAGGTGATTCTTTTAACCAACTCGCTATAAGTACTACTCGACGGACAAAGTATTAACTGGCAAGTTTAAGTGGTTCCGTCAGAGCGTATCACCACATTTTAGGACGTACATTCTCATTTGACAACAGTGGGGTTATTATGACGTACCTATGCAATTCATTTTACGCTAAGAGAAAAGGACAGAGTTATGTAACTGCTATAGCTTCGTCCTTTACGCTCACCGTAAAATGAACTGCATAGTCATATACATAATAATTAATAACTCCCCCAGGAACATTTTTAAAAGGTGTTCTGTAAAAATCATGCTTACAGAGGTTTGTCTCAAAAGCATACTTTTTTATATTCATTATTTACTGAGAAAATAAATAGGTAAACATAATAGAGAAAAAAAATCTAAACAAAAATCTTCT